>MU224981.1:288699-305844 GCA_018584345.1 Thuja plicata | reverse complement strand
GAGCCAGCTCTAAAATTGGACCAAGTATGCCAGACCCCACCCTGTTGGCGGCGGTTAGCATTGGGATAAAAAAGGCCCAATTTATTGCGCATGTGATACCAGGCTTCTCTCTCCCCAGCTATCCAGCAAAAATGCAAAGTTCCTTCCTTGTCAGAGGCCAACTCAACCATGTTAAAGTCCCCACACATAACCCAAGTAGCTGGAGGCAAGTTGTCTACCAGCCAGACCCATAATTGAGATCTTTCGACAGCATCATTAGGGGCATAAACATTAATTACACCAAAAGAATGATTATGTAGAGATAGCAAAATCTAGGTTGCATGTTGCATCAGGTCAGACCCATGCACAATAACACAAGAATGAAGGCGAGGTGACAGAATAGTATTGACACCGTCTTTGCCAGCTTCGTGCTGAGAAGAAAAGACAATGTCGTCCGGCCATATGACACGACAGGCAGAGTTCAGCAAAAACCCAGAAATTTTAACTTCTTGTAAAAAAAGCACATCCAGATTCTGAAGTCTGGGACGAGTATCACGAACATAGTACTTTCTGGAGGGGTCAGTTAGACCTCGCACATTCCAGGACAAAAAAATCATAAAAACTCTTGCATGGCTTCCTCGTCCCCAAGAGAGGAGAAGCTATTCTACAAGTAGGCTAGAATAGAACCAAAGCTGGGGAGAAATTCTCCAGACGAGGTGAACCACCTTTTATCTGGGTCATCCGTGTGACCATCAGGATCGCAAGACCTACGCATAGCCCTGGGAGTAGGCAAAGAAGCCGCTGGCGGCGCCAACACCACTTTTGGAGTGGATGGCTTTGTAGCTGAACTCTTCCCCTGTGAAATAGGGTTTGAAACAAAGGGCACCACTGGTGGCACATCAACTGGCGGAGAATGACCAACGGGTGCATCCAGAGATGGCAACAAGGTAGTAGAGGCTGGTGGCATCTTAGGGCCTGAGGCATTCTGGCCTTTACGCGTAACTGTAGTCCATTCTTCTTTTTTTCCAGCATCAGTGGCTTTGACCGGCGCATCTTTAGGCGTAGGTTTCACCCGAGGGGTAGCCAGCGGGCAACCTTTGATCTTGTGCTCTGCCAATTGACACCGATAATAGGTGTTGGGCAGATTCAAATAAAGCACCTTTTGAGAGATGGTGAGAGCACCAATCTGAATTTCAACAGTGTCCTTGAGGTCCCTGGAAAGGTTGACCTCAACACAGACCCGCTTCTGGGGACGGGCATTGAAAAATTTGTCATGCTCCATGACAATGACTTTGCCGAGGGTTTTAGCAATAGACTCAATAAACGGCCAGCATGGCAAAGGGAGGCCAGGGAACTCGACCCAAATTGGAACCCTAAGTTTTTTGTCGTCCGAGACAGTAAAGTCTCAAGACCATTTCTGAAAAACTAACAGGGAGGACCTAACAGTCTAGGGTCCACGGTTAAAAACCGCTTCCGCCTGAGAAGGGTTAGCAAACCGGAAAAGGAAAAAACCTTTGGTAAGGTTTTGCACACCATCAAGACGGACCCCATGCGGGTCTAGCTCTTGTTGACCCAATCTTTAAGGATACTTTCAGGAGGATTACGACCCACAAAATATCCAATTAACGTATGCTTTTCTAACCATTCACAAGCAGAATCAAATTCCTGTGGATTAAGAACAATATCAGGGTTACCTCCTGAAAGACCTTTAGGATGAACTTGTGGGGACGTTCGTTCAGAGGAGGCACCATGGCTATCTGAAGCTTCAACTCGTGCACCAGCAGCAACTGTTGGGCCGAAGTTGGCTGGAGCCATACTAAAAGCTAACCCTAATGCAAAAAAGATCCCACAGTAAATGCGGTGTGACAGATGGATGACCCAGAGCGGAAACACAGACAGGACCCCGTACGCATGAAACCCTCAACGACTCCTACTTTAAAAAATGGTACTAAAAAAATTACAGCGAATGGACTTGATGTGATTGATGCAACATTTTTTTATGAGAATATTCATTAGTCATAGCATCTTTGCAGCGTGTTTTGTAGGGATAAAGAAAATTGAGAATTTCCAAGAGAATTCCCAGCAATTTCCAAGGAAGATATAAATTCCATCCTACCTGCTTGTCGTTCACTCAGGATATTTACAGTATATTTTGTTCTAGAAAGTTACTAGGAATATGGAGTGTATAAAATTTAGTTTTATGAGTTATGAAAGTTTGTATTAGAAAAGTGAATTTTCGAAAGGGTTTTAAAATGATTACATGTTAAAAGATTTTATAACATGATAAAAGATTAAACACATTAAGGTTGTAAAACAATAGTCAACTATCAATAATATCATACATAGCTAAAGAAATTAAATATAGGTCAGAAAATTTAAAGAGTATGAGAGACAAATCGGATTAGTTTGAAAACAAACGTTTATAGAGCATTAGACAATCTACTATGACAATATTTTGACACCAATTTCATTTATGGTAGTTTTATCTCTTGTGCAACTCTAAAATCAAAGGGAGACAAAGGACAACTTGAAAACTTCTCTCCCAACTCCATCTGTCTTTTACCCAATTTAGATGATAAGTTAATTAATGAAGGGAATGCCTTATCCATTTCCACTAAAATATAAAATCTAGCAAACAACAATCATTTCCTAGATCTAATGATAGTATCTGCAACAAAGACATGGCATGCCTATTAAGGCCTCCTCCCCATGATATGTGAATAGCAACCTAGGAAGCCCAACCCATATTGAAACCTTACTAAAGTATCAATACTACATAAGAAGAAATTATAATTACAGGTTAAGACATTTTTTAAGACAAAATTAATATTTTATATTAAACAATTAAATTATTTATTTTAAAATTATCTTGAATTAAAATGAAAACTATATTAATTGAGAGAATTGAAACATGCATTTTCAAGCACTGACAGGAAGTGCTTTCTTAAGAGAATTTTGGTTTTCTTATTCTGAGGGTCAAGCTTGGAATCTATGGCATTGTTACACTGGTTTTATTTGGTTTGCACCTTGTTCTAACACTATAATCCAAGTGATTAATAATGTTGGTGCTATGAATAATGACAACAATGAAATCCAAAGCAAATGGTACAAAGAGAGTCAACATTTTATAAGATGGGTAATTTACGAAGAAAATGGCCAAGATTTGCAAGGTTGGTCTACATTTAATTGAGCAACCCTTCTACCAATTAATTTTTCCTAAGAACTACAAACTTAAATTCCTACCATTTGCTATTTTCTATGAACTAGAAATCTACAGCAATGACAAGAGCTTAAAGCTTTTCAAAGAAATAACTCAACGAAAATCAGTGTCATGGAATACCAAGATTGCATGGTGCTCTTGCTCAGGCTTTAAGTTTTTTCATAGAAATGTCTGAAAGAAATGTGGTCTCATGGACTACAATGATTGCAGGATATGCACATAATGGATATGTTAAAAGGCTTTGGAGATTTCTTCAAAAATAATGCAAGTAGCATATGCAAAGCCAAATAGCATAGCGTTGACCAACATTCTCCATGCCTATCCCAAAATGGGAGCTTTGGAACATGGCATGAACATCCATCACAAAGTAATTTAATAAGGATTTTCTTCAGATATGATAATTTCCAAAGCCCTAATAAAAGTATGCAAAATGTGGAAGGATACAAAAGGCACGAGAATTGTTTGACAAAATGCCTCAGAGAATTGTTTTATCATGGACTACATTGATTGCAAGCTATGCCATGCACGGATTTTGTGAGGATGCTCTCAAAATTTTTGAGCTAATGAAGCCCTTTGGAACACACTCTAACCATGTCAACTTAGTTTGTGTTTTATTTGTATGCATTCATGTAGGTTTAGTACATGAGGGTTGTAAATACTTCAATGACATGATTCAATCTTATGTTAGGAATAACAGTCCACCAACACAACTGAGAGGGGGGTGAATCAGTTGTGAGACATATTATTAAACATTAAGCTTTATAAACAAAAGAATTAATCCAAATGATAACACATTAAATGCCAACACAATAAAACAATCCTTTGTTGTCAAGGAAACCTTGTTAAAGGTAAAACCCCGGTGGGAATTAGCACCCACAAATGATGTACTGAGAGTATAGTATCCCTGTTAAAAGATTTAGCCCTGTTAGGAGCTTATTGATGAATAACAATATATATAGTCTGAAATACAAGTGTATATAGGAAATATACAATCTAGTGAACTGTCTGATAGCAACTGTCTTTGCTTGGTCAGTTCAAATGAGGTAACATAATCACAACCTCTGCTCTACATCCAACAGACTTCACACAAACAAGCTCGCAACTTCTACACTTTGTTGTCTCTTCCACAATCACATTCATACACTTTTCAAAAAGAAAAGATCTCTCATATATACCCTATTACAATAATTAATTAGGTCAGCCAATTAGGCTTTCCCAATATAAAAATAATTATATAACCCCTTGCTAATATACACACAATACCTATAACAAGTAAACATCAATTACATTTCATCAAATATAATCCAAGATCTGTAATCCACGCTCGCAATCCATAATACACACTGCATCTCTGAAGTCAACCCCAAATAGGTCTTCTCCAAAACATACGCCACATCTGACATCACCAAGAGTCCTATGACTCATGAAGCATAACAAATGTTCCTTGATAGGTCTTTTTCCATCCCTTAAGCTTTCACAACTTGAATCCATGTCACTCGTAAGTTATACTCAAAACACAGAGACTAACTCTATCAAAGATCACTGTCACCATCTAGTACCCAGTCTTCACTAAAACATTTGTAACTCATCTAGTAGACAATATTAAGTCATGTGACCTTAGTAATAAGATCACAACATATCCATGTACACATCACTATCTTCGCTCATTCTAAATCAACCATACAGCACCCATATACTTCTGTCAGTCATCAAGCAATAGTAATAACTAGTTTGTTCTACCTCCATAGAAACATATGTTGACATTAGTGACAAAACATGAATGCCAACAATATCATCAGCAACCAATTCCAACAATCTCCCCCTTTGGCATTGATGACAACATATGGGAAAATCCATCAACCCAAAAGTACTCTTTCAATACAATCTTCTCAATATCCTCAACACAACTCTCCCTAAATAATAGGGATTTTCTCATAGAATCTCTCCCCCTTTGACAACAATGTCAAAGGGTGCCATTGTTAAATTATAGCTTCAATATGATTGACATATATATATATATATATAGAGAGAGAGAGAGAGAGATCAGATTTGATGTGCTTGTATGAATCAACTTTAGTTGATTGCATACTTTATATATTTAATATAAAGTGGATTGGATTCCTTATGTTCGACAAGACAATTATTACATCGACCGTAGTCAATATCTTGCATTGGTTATACTTAATTTACGATAACTATCGTATGATAGTTATCGTAACACATATATTAATATGTGTTACGATAACTATCATACAATAGAACTATACGTAACACTAAACAACAATGTTATCAGTAAAGCAACGCAAAGCATTGTGATTAATCAACACTTTATGAAATGACATGTCTATGTAAAGACATGACCATGCGTGGCTTAAGTCACGTATGGTCATGTCTCTACATAGACATGACTATTATGCTTTATATATATATATATATATATATATATATATATATATATATCTGTGTGTGTGTGTGTGTGTGTGTGTGTGTGTGTGTGTTGTAGAAACATATCAATTAAAGAGTTCATATTACTACCACAACACATACGAAGAGCATATATTTACATTTATAATTCAGTAAATATTCAAAAGTTAATAATTATGAATAATACAAATAGAAATATTGAATTCTCTCTATTAAAGATCTCTATTCCTAACATGGTATCAAAGCCTCTCTAGAGAATAATCAATATAGATAAATTCTGAATTATATCAAATCGATTATAAGAATAAAAGAGCAAAATAATAATGGCCAACAACATTAAGGTAGAGGACAGACTTGAAGGTGCTTCAAACTTCTTCTCATGGAAAATATGAATCCTAACATTGCTCCAATAACTTGAGTTAGAATCCTATGTTGAGGAGGATATAAAGATGTCTAAAGATGAACCTGATAAATCAACTTTGAAAAGGCACAACAACAAAGCAAAGAAAATAATAATTGATGCTATTAAAGACCATATTCTTCCCTCCATAGCAAGACTAAAGACCGCCTATGAAGTATTAAAAACCATTCTAGAGACATATGAGATAAATAATACAAGCAAATTACTTACTCTCAAACAACAACTCCTGAATTTAAAGATGAACAAAGGGGAAACCATCACATCTTACTTCCTAAGGATTTTCGAATTAAAAGATCAACTATCTACTATTGGAAACAATGTTGATGACATGGAGTTAACATTAATAGCTCTCAGAGGATTACCTATCTCATGGGAATCTTTCATTTAATTTATAAATGGACGCCCGTCCCTACCTAAGTTTGATCAACTAAAGAATGACTGCACCCACGAGGAATCTCGATTAATATCAAGAGGGATCAGACCAAAAAAAGGAGGAGAGATCCAAGCTCTACAAAATCATTCAAATTTCAGAGACAACAAAAGGAAGTTCAAACACAAGAAGGGAAACTATAGCAAAATTCACAAAACCAGAGATTTTTCAAAAGTACAATGCTATAAATGTGGTAAACTTGGACATACACACAGACTCTGTCTAGAAAGAAAGAAAATTCAAGTTGCAATAGCCAAAGTCAAAGAAGCAGAAGTGTCCATATTCTTCTTGGCCTTATCAAGTGAAGTAAACACAAACAAAAACAATTGGATAATCGATAGCGGGGCATCACGACATATAACTAGATTTAGAGATAAATTTGAAACCCTAGAAGAACATTCCTCTGAAGAGGTTACTATTGGACATAACTCCACTTATCATGTGAAAGGAATTGGGACCTTCTCAATCAAGTTGAAAAAAAGGGTAACCCTACAGTTGAAGGATGTTCTCTTTGTCCCAGGTATTAAAAGGAACTTGGTCTCTATCTCAGGCCTAGCCGATCAAGGCTATCGAGTCTCATTTAAAGAAAATAAAGTGCTAATATGGCCTAAAAACACTAACATAAATAATGCTATCTCTATAGGGTATAGGGATGGAAGCTTATACAAATTATGTAATAATAAAAAAATTAGCTCTATGTCATGAAGTGTCAAACTCTAATGAACTATGGCACAGAAGATTAAGACATCTTGGATTTAGCACTCTTCCTTCCATAAGGAAAATCACTACAGGTATACCCAATCTAAAATCAAATCACTGTTGGAAATATTGTTTGGAAAGCTACAATGGAAACAATTATTGTTTTGTCATTGATGTCAAACCTTAACTAGTGAGACTATTGTTATCTATTTGATTACCATATCTATTGATTGATGGAGGAGATTTAACAAGAAGACCAGGAGGAATGGTTGAGTTATGAGGAATTACAAAGGGTACTTTATCAATTGGCACATTGGCAAAGTGATATGTTATTTATCTTTCACTGACAGTTTACTAAGAACATTTTATGTTGAGCAAGTTTTGTGTCGGTCGAGCACCAGTGTGTGCCGAGCATATTTTCCTGTGCCGAGTGTCAGTAAATTTCCGAGCAAGTTTTGTGCCGGCCGAGCAACAGTATTTTGATGATTGATGAGAATTAAGATCTCTGGCCAACATAGTTGATTTTAGTGGGATATGTAAATTTAATTAAGGATAAGCACATTTGATCTACACTATGTAAATGCACAGGTAACCGTATTTAATGCATGGATCAAAGATTTAATTGGTGATTGTATTGGAGAAATAAATTAAATGTAATGATGGAAAGATCTGTTGGATTTGACCTAACCTAAGATCTATGATCTTGATTAAGCCGCAAAAGATGTATCTGACCTAGATGGAGAGGTATATGATAACCTCAAGGGGGTTATTCATGAGAAGAGTGAAGATAGCTATGTATGCAGAATATGCAAGAGGATTGCATGGTTAATTGATTGATCGACAAGATCTAAGCAAAGAAGGCTAAGCAAAGAAGCAAAGAGAGATTGCTTGACGAGTTTCCAAGCAGATACGAAGTTTGAGATGAGAATGGAGGCCACTCAGTGAATTAGCATTAGAGTTGAATTGGATCTGGATTGCAAAGTAAGTTGTATAAATCAGATCAAACCTGCAAATTACTTTCTAACCATTGTATCAGTTGAAATCCTTTAACCAGGTTGACCTAACAGTCATTGTATAAATCCTCTGAGCAAGGTGACATTCAGATTGGAATTTTCTAAGTCCTCTAACAAGGCCACTCCTGACAGGGTATTTAAATCCTTTAACCAGGTCACATTTAGAAATGTGTTTTGAAACCTTTAACAGGGTTGGCTCTTAACATGGCATCACTTCAGAAGAGTGAGAACTTGATAGCATGTTATTGGTGGTTTTTTCCCAAATTGGGTTTCCACATTAAAGACTGGTTTCAACTTGTGTGAATGTTTATACTGTGTTTTACTGTTAAGTTTCTGCAAGCTTATTTCATCTGAACAGTAAACTGCATACTTATATTGTTGACTTATGCTATCACAGACAAGCAGATCTGAGTTGTTTAATTTGGTATAAATTTTTAAATGGGCACATCTAGTCCTGTGGATAACTGATTCACCCCCCGTCTTAGTTATTCTAAATTCATTCTAACAATTGGTATCAAAGCTTTGGTCTCTTGAAAATTTTGAAGGTACTTGGAGCAAAAGATCAAGATGTATAAAAGGGAGGTACCAAAGTTGAACAAGGACAACTTTCCAGCATGGAAAAGTTTGATGAAATTTCATTTTGCTGGTGTTGGTGATTATGCTAAACGTCTTGTTGATCAAGAATATGTAGCCCCTGAAGGAGCTCTCAATGTTGTATAGTTAAGAGAAAAGAAAGAACATAATCAAGCAATGTTGGAGATTGCATCATCCCTGAACTATCATGAGTTCAAAGATATAAAGGACTTTACTAGTGCAAAGAAAATGTGGGATACTCTTGAAACCATCTATGGAGGTGACACAAATGTGCTAAGAGCCAAATCTGAAAGCTTGAGAGGTCAGTTTGATGAAATGAAAATGTAGGAAGGAGAAAATATAGTTTCATATTATGGTAGGATAAAGGAAGTTGTAAATCCTATTAGAGGAGCTAAAGGAACCATTGATCATAACACCTCCATGAGAAAGGTACTGAGAACACTTCTTCCTATTTATGCTATTAGAGTATCTACAATTCAAGAATTGAGATATACTCCTAACAACAATTTGACTTTGGAAAGCTTGGTAGGCAGACTTACTGCATTTGAGATGTCAAATTTTGATAACTATACTCCACAAACCATTGAATCTGCATTCAAGTCTCAGATGGTCCTCAACAAATCAAACAAAGGAAAGAAATGTGTGGATAGTGACAGCGACACTTCTGATGATGATCTAGAATAACTTGAGGCACTTATGGCAAGAAGACTATCAAGAGGAAAAGGAAAATTCAAAGGTAAACTTCCTATTATTTGTTTTTCATGTAACAAAGTTGGTCATATTGCTGCAAGATGTCCTGTTAAGAATGACAAAGATGAGAGAAGAGATAGCAAGTATAAAGATAGAAAGGATGACCGAGACTTCAGGAAGTACAAAGATTACAAAGACAAGGGTAAGAAGTCCTGCTATATAGCTGAAGAATCTTTTGACAATGATTCTAACAAATCTGATGAAAATGATATAGAAGTTGTGTATGTTACAATGAAAGATGATTATGATGATGATGATGAGAAAACTACACTAATTTCTTATATGAGTAAAGGTGATTGTTGGATTATTGACAGTGGTTGTTCACATCACATGATTGGTGATAAAGATAAATTTGAAACCTTAGATCAGTGTAAAGGTGGCTATGTTAAATTTGGAAATGATACACCATGTCGTGTTAAAGGGAAAGGATCAATTCAATTGATTGAAAAAATTAGATGTGATGATGTATATTGGGTTGATGATCTTAAGTATAACCTATTAAGTGTTTCACAGTTGAATACTTCTGGTTACAAAGTTGACTTCCATCGTAGGAAAGCAAAGATCTATGATGCCAATGGAGAATTAGTTGGAGGTGGTGAGAAAACAAAAGGTAATCTATTTTATCTAGATTTAGCTTATGAGACATGTTTGTTTGCACAATATAATGATATTTGGTTATGGTATAAAAGGTTTTGTCATGTAAACTTTGATAACTTGGTAAGCATAAGCAAATTGAAAAAGGTTAGAGGGATGCCTAAGTTAAAGAAACCTGAAAATGTAATGTGCAAGCAATTTCAATTAGGAAAGATGACTAAATCTAGTTTCGAAAGCAAAACTCATACTTTTGAGAATATTCTAGAACTGGTTCATACTGACCTTTGTGGACCTATTGGTGAGAAAATTTATTGTGGAGACAAATATTTTATTTTATTTGTTGATGATCACTCTAGAATGATGACTGTTATGTTTCTTAAAGAACAATCTGATGCGTTCCAGTTGTTTAAGTGGTACTTGGCAAAAGTTGAAAAGGAGACAGGTAAGAGTCTGAAATGTCTGAGATCTGACAGAGGAGCCGAGTTTATTTCTAATGAGTTTAACAAGTTTTTCAATGACAGTTGAATAAAGAGATAGATGTCCGCTCCTAGAACTCCACCATAGAATGGTATAGTTGAAAGAAGAAACAAATCTATCATGGATTGTGCCAGAACACTAATGATGGAGAAAAATGTTTCACAAAAATATTGGAGAGAAGCTATAAGTACAACAATCTATACCCTAAATAGAGTACAAGTCAAGAAAGGTACAAATACTACACCTTATGAGCTATGGTATGGATATGCACCTAGTGTAAGCTACTTTAAAGTGTTTGGAAGTAGATGTTTCATACTGAAGGATAAAAAAAATGGAAAACTTGATGCTAAAGGTGAGGAAGGCATATTTCTTGGATATTCAACTAAGAGTAAGGCATATAAGTGTTTGAATTCTAACACTAACAAAATTGTGGAAAGTGCAAATGTTAGAATTGATGAATATGCAGAAAGAAATGAAGAAGAAAGCATGACTGAGCCTGAGAGTTACAAATCATTCACCTATCCTAATGAGGTAGATTCTAATGAATTACCTGAAACTGAAGCTAAATTTACCAAGCAACAGTCTACACCTGCCAAGTCACAGAACGAAATTGTCGGGCAACAGGAGGTGACTGCCGAGCTATCTGATGGAGATGTCTTGTCACAGTTTAACCTGAATTAAACATGAATGGTCAATCTGAAGCACATAAAGAACCTACTTTGGAAAAATATGTAAGAAGGCACCATAAACCTAATCAAGTCATAGGGGAAAAAGATTTTTCAATCATGACAAGAGGAAAATTGAAGGAAGATACCTACTTGTTATGTGATTTTGAGCCTAAAACTGTAAAAGATGTTTTAGACAATGAAGACTGGATTCAAGCCATGAACAAAGAGATTGAAAAGATTGAAAAGAATAATACTTGGACACTTGTACCTAGGCAGAATGATAAAAATGTAATTGGTACTAAGTGGGTATTCATAAACAAGTTGAATGAACAGGGACATGTAACAAGAAACAAAGCTAGACTAGTATGCAAGGGCTATGTACAAGAGGAAGGAATTGACTATGGAGAAACATTCACCCTAGTTGCAATATTGGAAGGTGTCAGAACCTTACTTGCATATGCAACATACAAAGGATTTAAAGTCTATCAAATGGATGTGAAGTCAGCATTTCTAAATGGAATATTAGAAGAAAAAGTCTATATTGAACAAGCTGATGGACTTATAGACCCAAGCAAAAGGAATATGGTTTGCAAGCTACACAAAGCACTATATGGACTGAAGCAAGCACCCAAATCATGGTATGAAAGATTGCACAACTATCTGATGAAGATTGGATTTGCAAGAACCAATGACAACAACAATCTGTATTTGAAGACAAAGCAAAGTAAAGGTACTTTATTAGCTGAAATTTTTGTTGATGACATTATCTTTTGTGGACAAGATATGTTATGTCAAGAATTTACAAAGGAGATGCAAACTGAATTTGAGATGTCTATGTTTGGTGAGATAAAAAAATTTGTTGGTTTACAAATATATCAGATGAAGAATGGTATCTATATTACTCAATCAAAATATGTCAAAGAGATACTAAAAACTTTTGGAATGGAAGATTCAAAACCAGTGAGTACACCCATGGCTACTGGACAAAATTTAACCAAAAATGATGAGACAAAAGAAGTAAATAAAACACTGTATAGAACAATGATTGGAAAGCTGCAATATGTTGTACACAGTAGACCTGATATTGCATTAGTTGTTGGTATTGTTGCTAGATTTTCTGCCAATCCCAAAGAAACTCATATGATAACTGTAAAAAGGATTCTAAGATATTTGAAAGGAATAGATGACTATGGTCTATATTTCAGAAGGAATGAGAAATTTGAACTCAGAGTTTATACTGATTCTGATTGGGTTGGAAATGTAGATGACAGAAAAAGCACCACATGAGGAGCATTTCTTTTGGGAAAAAGATTAGTTTCATGGACAAGCAAGAAACATAACTGCACCTCACAATCTACAGCTGAAGCTGAGTATGTGGCAGCAGTAGTTAATTTCTCTAATATTGTATGGTTGAAGATACTATTGAAAGGTATGAAAGAAGAGATCACAAAACCAGTTGTCATATATTGTGATAACACAAGTGCCATTAATATCTCGAAGAACCCTGTTATGCACTCTAAGACAAAGTATATAGCTATCAAGTATCATTACTTGAGGGAGCTAGTTTAGAAGAAGGAAGTGAGACTGGAATATGTGAACACTAAGGAACAGTTAGCAGACATATTTACAAAGGCACTACCAAAGGATGCTCATGAGTATCTGCGAGGTAAATTGGGGGTGATTCCCCTAACTGAAGCTAATTAGTTTAGAATGATACTGTTGCATCAAATATTATATACAAAATATTTTTCACATTGATGCACAGGCAGTCATACTTTAGGATGCTGCCTAAAGTTGTGAACAGACAGACAAGGACAGTAAAATAATATAAGTCATAATCAAGATGACAAGAACAACATGATACAGAGTTTTGAATAGAAGAATCTACATGATGAAGATGTCAACGTCTTTGGCGTTGTTCTCAAAGAGGGGTAAGTTTACTGAAAGAGGGAGAATTATACTGAGAAATATGCAGAGAGAGTTTAATACTTAGAGAAAAAGAGATTGATGAACATAAACAGAAAGATATCAGTGTGATTATAGGCACAGAGGGAGTAATATTTTACAAATGAGAATCAAAATGAAGCTAAAGACATTAATAAAAAAAATTTCATACAAGGAACACAGGCACTTTTTGGATTGTATGGTAACTATATTTGTAATATTATTGTTTTATAGTTTTGTGTTGCCATCAATGCCAAAGAGGGAGATTGTTGGAAATATTGTTTGGAAAGCTACAATGGAAACAATTATTGTTTTGTCATTGATGTCAAACCTTAACTAGTGAGACTATTGCTATCTGTTTGAGTACCATATCTATTGATTGATGGAGGAGATTTAACAAAAAGACCAGGAGGAATGATTGTGTTATGAGGAATTAAAAAGGGTACTTTATCAGTTGGCACATTGGCAAAGTGATATGTTGTTTATCTTTCACTGACAGTTTACTGAGAACAATTTATGCCAAGCAAGTTTTGTGTCGACCGAGCACCAGTGTGTGCCGAGCATATTTTCCTGTATGTGCCAAGCGTCAATAAATTGCTGAGAAAGTTTTGTGTCGGCCGAGCAACAGTATTTTGATGATTGATGAAATTTAAGATCTTTGGCTGACATAGTTGATTTTATTGAGATATGTAAAGTTAATTAAGGATAAGCACATTTTATCTACACTATGTAAATGCACAGGTAACCATATTTAATGCATGGATCAAAGATTTAATTGGTGATTGTATTGGAGAAATAAATTAAAAGTAATGATGGAAAGATCCATTAGATCTGACCTAACCTTAGATATACGATCTTGGTTAAGCAAAAAAAGATGTATCTGACCTAGATGGAGAGGTATATGATAACCTCAAGGGGGTTATTCATGAGTAGAGTGAAGACATGTGTGTATGCAGAGTATGCAAGAGGATTGCATGGTTAATTGACTGATTGGAAAGATCTAAGAAAAGAAGGCTGAGCAGAGAAGCAGAGAGATATTGCTTGATGAGTTTCCAAGCAGATCTGGAGTTTGACATGAGAATGGAGGCCACTCAGTGAATTAGCATTAGAGATGAATTGGATATGGATTGCAAAGTAAGTTGTATAAATTAGATCAAACCTGCTGATTACTTTCTAACCATTACATCAGTTGAAATCCTTTAACCAGGTTGACCTAAAAATCATTGTATAAATCCTTTGAGCAAGGTGACATTCAAATTGGAATGTTCTAAGTCCTCTAACAAGGCCACTCCTGGCAGGGTGTTTAAATCCTTTAACCAAGTCACATTTAGAAATGTGTTTTGTACCTTTTAACAAGGTTGGCTCTTAACAGGGCATCACTTCAGAAGAGTGGGAACTTGATAGTATGTTATTAGTGGTTTTTCCCAAATTGGGTTTCCACATTAAAGACTGGTGTCAACTTGTGTGAATGTTTATACTGTGTTTTACTATTAAGTTTTTGCAAGCTTATTTCATTTGAGCAGTAAACTGCATACTTATATTGTTGACTTATGCTATCACTGCTGAGCAGATCTGAGTTGTTTAATTTGGTATAAACTTTTAAATAGGCACATCTAGACCTATGGATAATTGATTCACCCCCCCTCTTAGTTATTCTAAATTCATTCTAACAATCACATTATTACTTGTAAAGGGTGTGCCCTAGGAAAAAATATCAAAAGATTATTTCCTTCTAGTGAACATAAAACCAAATTTGTATTAGAAATCATACACACAGATTTGTGTGGACCGATGTCAAATCTCTCACTAGGAGGGTTTTCATATTATGTGATTTTCATTGATGATTACTCTAGAAAAACTTGGATTTATTTCCTTAAACTAAAAGAATCAAATGAAGTATTGCTAAAATTAAAAGAATTCAAAGCATTAGTTGAAAACCAAACTGGGAAGAAAATAAAAACCCTAAGATTAGACAACAAAGGTGAATATATCTCTAAAAACTTTAAAGAATTTTGCATTTCTATTAGGATTAAGAGGGAGTATACTGTACCTTATAATCCTTAACATAATGGAGTAGCAGAAAGGAAAAATAGAACTATTATTGAAGCTTAATTCCAAGGCTATGGTGCATGATCAAAATCTTCATACCTCATTCTGGGCCGAAGCATCTAATACTGTCGTATACATTCAAAACATGTGTCCTCACTTAATTCTAGAAAACATTACACCTAAAGAAGCCTTTACAGGGAAGAAACCAGATCTAAGTCATTTAAGAATCTTTGGATGTCATGTATATGTTCACACTGTTAGCACTTTTTCTTGCAACACTTACCTAATAATGACAGTATACCTTGTATACTTGAATGCAACCTCTTTTAGGCAAGAGAAAGGATAATTGCTAAGGATTGGATAATATCCTTCTTCATTTTTGAGCTCCACAGACTCAGGCAGGTATTACCTTTTAAAAATTACTGATACTTCAGCCTATGTATTGGGTGGATTATTTCATTCACTGGTTATGTACCTAAAACCTCACTCTAACAACTTATAGAATACTTTAGAGATTGCAATTATTGATCTAAAACAAAGTATTATAAGCCAGGCTATAGTTTTGATAACATGAACCAATGAGACAAGGATTTGCATCCTTCTTCCTTTTGTTTTTAGGAGGGATAACCCAATGATTCACTCTCTAAAGAATCAACAAAATGGACAATATCCTATTGATATAAGTCCTTGATGAGTTCAGCTCATTTATTTCAGTAATAGATATGTTTGAAATAATTTTGAATAGTTTTGAAAAGTTGGATGATGATAGATTATCAGACCAAGACCTAGATTAGTGCCTATCCTTTGGGTTACAGAGTCAGAAAGCTTAAAGTCTCACAAAAACAAAATACTGTAAGCTGCCTTACAACCTACATGCAATTCAGATAATTTGCCTTACAAATTATCTAGTTACCTCTAAAATACTGTATCAAAATCTTTAAATACTGATATGCTTCCCAAAACCACTCACAAAACTTAGTTCTTTACATGAAAGAAACTTGTAAGCAATTAAATAGTTACCTTGTAACCAAAATGCTTCAGACTGCCTTACAACCTTAAGCATAAAAAAAGCATACACAGGAAATAAAGAGACAACAATAGAGAAGAGTAAAATTGCACCGTATTTTATTGATGTAATCCTTCTTTCATACATGAAAAATCTTTAAAGCTTGAAAACACAGACACAAATTTAGAAAGACTGATTTTACAATATATTTCATCCCTTTTGTTTAACTTACCGGATACTCTTCTATTCATTTCAATATTGACTGCTATTTTATAAGCATCAGTAAGAGTTCTAGGGTTTTTCTCTCTTAGAGCATATCCCATCTTGGAATCAAAAGCATTTAAATAAGTTGCTAGACATACCTCTTCATCTAGCTTTATCTTCTGGAATAGTTTGTGCATAGCTCTTTGAAACCTTGTGTTAAACTCAGTAACCTCTTCATTGTAATTTTTCTTGATATTATTGAACTCATTCAATAAAAAGCCTTTATTTTTTTTGTCTCCATACTGATCTTTAAATAATTCAATCAACTCATCCATAGAAAAAACAGAGCCATTAGCAAGGCTTCTAAACCATTCTATTGCATCCTCAACTAAGGACTGAACAAATAATTTCATTAATACATCCTCATGGGTGATATTCAAGTCATCAACAAAATCAATGAATTTCCTTAAATGCGTCTCACAAGAAATTACGTTATTACCTGCAAACTTTGTGAGCTTTTCTCCTATATCACCCACATCTTTACGAAAAGCATTAGGGTATCCAGGGATACCAACAAAATCAAATTGCTTGTACCTCTCAGTATGTAGTGGTTTCCTTTGAAAACCATCATCCTCTTTGGAAGTAGTAGCTTTTCCTTTAAAAGCTGTAATAT
>MU224981.1:239471-282318 GCA_018584345.1 Thuja plicata | reverse complement strand
TTACTTTACTATTTTACATTTCACATATGCATTTATGGATTGATCGGTATACTCTGCATATTTACTGAGTGTCGGTAAATAGTTTTTATTGCTTATCGGTAATCAAGGAGAACAAGGTCAGAAAAGGAAAAAATGACAGACAGTTAAATCATTATTAGTATTTCATGGAATGCGTCTTGTAGGGACTTAATAATCTAAGATTTATTGATTGGTGGTTAAGTTTAAAGATAAGTTTTTGAAGCCAATAATTCACCCCCTCTCTCAGTTATTACTAATAATTGGTATCATAGCTTGTGTGCTTAGAAGGAAGGTTTCAAGACCTAAGTCAGGATCACAAGATGAAGAAATGAGATGTGCCCAAGTTGAACAAAGAAAACTTTGCTTCATGGAAAAGTAGGATAAGACTCCACTTATTAGATATTGGTAATGATGTTAGTCAATTCTTGGATACTGAATATGTGTTGCCTACATGAGCTTTGACGGTAGATCAATTGAGAGAGAAGCATGAGCATAACTGCATGGTTATAGAGCTTTCTTCCTCACTCTCCGATGCTAAATTTGAAGATGTCAAGGATTGCAAAACTGCAAAGAAAATGTGGGACAAACTAAAGCTTGTACATGGAGGTGATACAAATGTTCTGAGAGCCAAGGCAGAAAGCCTTAGAGGAAAATTTGATGATCTCAGAATGAAAGGAGGAGAAAGCATCACATAGTACAACACAAGAATAAAGGAGGTAGTCAATGCTATACGAGGTGTTGGAGGTACACTTGAAGAGGAGATAGTGGTAAGTAAAATCTTAAGAACCTTATTTCCTGTATATGCTATTAGAGTTTCTGTCATTCAAGAAATGAGAGCAGTAGCAAACAACATAGTTACTCTTGATAGTTTAATTGGTAGACTGATTTCATTTGAAATGAATAACTTTGACTATAGTGTCTTACCAAACATAGAGTCTGCATTTAAGTCTTCTATGAAAATAAGCAAATCCAATCATAGATACTCATCTAGAAAAGACAGTGAAAGTGAAAGTGAAGAAGAAGATCTAGATGAAATAGAAGCACTTATGGCTAGAAAAGTGTAGAGAGGCAAAGGTAAATATAAAGGCAAGTTACCACTTGTATGCTTTAATTGTAAAGAGAATGGACACTTTGCTGCAAGATGTCCTAAAAGAAGAAAAGAGGATAGAAGTAATGACAGACCTTTTGAAAAGAAATCTGACAGAGGTGATAACAAAGATTATAGAGGTTACCGACAATCAGAAAGAAGAGATACCTAAGACTACAAGGATAAAGGCAAGAAGGCTAGCTACCTAGCTGCTTGCAAAGATGATGATACTGACACTGAATCTAATGAAGACATCAAGATGGTATTTGTATATTTCAATTAATCAAGAAAACTGATTGGTACTAGTGAAAAGACTAAAGGTAACTTATTCTATCTAAATGATACTAACACCACTTGCTTAATGACTAGAAACGAAGACATATGGTTGTGGCACAAAAGATTGTGTCATGTGAATTTTGACAACATGATAGCAATAAACAGAAGAAGAAATGTAAGAGGCTTACTGACGATGACAAAGCCAGACAACATCATGTGCAAAAATTGTCAAAAAGGTAAAATGACAAAGTCTAGTTTCAAAAGTAAAACCCATACATCTGATGATATATTAGAATTAGTCCATACTGATTTATGTGGACCTATGAGGACAAAGAGCTATTATGGAGATAGCTATTTTATTCTCTTTATTGATGGTTACTCTAGAATGATGACAGTTATCTTTCTAAAAGACAAATTTGAAGCATTCAAGATGTTTAAATGGTATAAGGCTATGGTAGAAAAACAAAGTTGTAAGGATTTGAAATGCTTGAGATCAGATAGAGGAGGAGAATTTATATTAGATGAATTCACTAATTTCTGTAATGAGCATGGTATAAAAAGATAGGTTTCTGCACCAAGAACACCATAGTTAAATGGGATTGCTACGAGAAGGAACAGATCAATAGTTGATTGTGCAAGAACACTGATGATAGAGAAAGACATCACCCAAATATTCTGGAGGGAAGCTATCAGCACTGCTATCTATACACTTAACAAAGTACAATTAAAGAAGGACACAAAGAAGAAACCTTATGAGCTATGTTATGGTAAAACACCCAATGTAAGTTACTTCAAGATCTTTGGTAGTCAATGTTATGTCTTAAAGGATGATAGAAATGGAAAGCTTGATGCCTAAAGTGATGAAGGTATTTTTCTGGGGTATTCGACCAAAAGAAAAGCTTTTAAATGTATTATAAGGGCCTCTAACAAAATAGTTGAAAGTGCAAATGTAAAGATTGATGAACTTGCATAAAAGAATGAGATGGAAAGCACAAAAGAACCAGAGGACTAAAACAAGTTTGTATATTGTGAAGAACCCAACACTCTACCCGAGCAAGAGTGCTTAATCCTAGAACAACAAAATGTTGCAACCGACGGTCAGACTGTTGTTACCGATGGTCAGGATAATGATCAAGACAATGTGAAAGGTAATGAAGAACAGAATGAAGATCAAAATAATGATCAAGCTGATACACAAAGAGTTGTACCTATACTTGCAAGATATGTAAGAAGGAACCATCCAGAGATCTAGATCATAGGAGATAACAAAGCTGGTACAAGAACAAGAAGTAAGTCTTTAAACTCAAATTGTTTAATTTGTGAGTTTGAGCCAAAATCTATCAATGTTGCACTAGATAATGAAGAATGGATAAGTGCTATGAATGATGAGATTGAGCAAATTGAGAAGAACAAAACATGGTCACTTGTGCCAAGACCAGATGAAAATAATGTCATCAGTACAAAATGGATATTCAGAAATAAGCTGAACAAGAATGGAGAAGTCACAAGGAACAAAGAAAGACTAGTATGCAAGGGGTATGCACAAGAAGAAGGTATATAATATGGAGAAAACTTTGCACCCATTGCTAGGCTAGAAGGAGTAAGAATACTACTTGCTTATGCTACATACAAAGGATTCATAGTATATCAAATGGATGTCAAGTCAGCATTCCTAAATGCAATACTTGAAGAAGAGGTATACATTGAGCAACCAGAAGGGTTTGTAGATCCAGACAAGAGGAACATGGTATGTAGACTTCACAAAGCCTTGTGTGGATTAAAACAAGCTCCTAGAGCCTGGTATGAATGACTTCATTCCTATCTAATAAGTATTGGTTCATAAGGACTAGTGAAAACAATAATCTTTATTTAAAGGAAGATACTGATGCTAACACTTTGATTGCTGAAATATTTGTTGATGACATCATATTTGGAGGCAATGATATGCTATGCAAATCATTTGCTGATGAGATCAGCAAAGAATTCAAGATTTCTATGTTTGGAGAGATCAAGTTCTTTCTTGGTCTACAGATCATTCAACAAAGTGAAGGTATTTTCATTACACAGTCCAAATACATCAAAGAGGTCCTGAAAATATTCAAGATGTAAGACTCCAAACCAGTTGGAACACTGATGGCTACTAGATTTAAGTTAACAAAGGAAGACAAGACAATAGAGGTAAATTAGACTTTGCACAAATCAATGATTGAAAAACTAATGTATGTTGTACACACTAGACCAGATATTGCACATGCAGTAGGAATTGTTGCTAGATTTTCTGCTAACCCTAGGGAATCACATATGACTACTATAAAAGGAATTTTAAGATATCTAAAGAATAATAAGGAATTTGGCTTATGGTATAGAAGAGAAGGAAAATTTTAACTTAAGGTGTTTACCGACGCTGATTGGGCTGGAAATCTTGATGACCATAACAACACAACTAGAGGAGCATTCTTTATGGGTGACAAACTTGTCACATGGATTAGCAAGAAACAAGGATGCATCTCTCAGTCTACTGCAGAAGTAGAATATGTTGTTGCTACTGCAAATTGCTCAAATAGTGCATGGATCAAATAGTTGCTGGAAGGTATGCATATGAAGATCTCAAAACCAGTGATTATCTATTGTGATAACACTAGTGCAATAAACATTTCCAAGAATCTAATCATGCATTCCAAGACTAAACACATTGCAATCAGGTATCATTATTTAAGAGAACAAGCTCAAGAAAAAGAGGTGATACTTGAGTATGTGCAATCAAAAGAACAATTAGTTGATATCTTCACCAAGCCACTGCCTAAGGATACATTTGAGTACCTGAGAAAGAGACTAGGGGTCAAACCCTTGTCTACCAGTCAGTAAAAGACTAAAGGCTACATCAGCCTACTTATTATTAGAATATCATTCATGTTGATGCAAGCAAAAAGATGAACTTCAAAGCTACATCTATAAAGAAAGGTATATATCAGAACCGAGCACCAAGACATATTATTGTATTGCTAATGGATAAGGGAAATTCAAGGAATATATTATGGATGGAGAGAAAAGATCACTTGACATTAATGTCAGATATATATGAGATATTTGTTTGGCATTGTTGTCAAAGGGAGAGAAAGTTTTCATATTATCACAGTCTTCAGAAAAAGAAGAAAGATCATCCATTATTAGATTACTCCAATAGGGAGAGATTATATCCATAGGGAGAGTTGCTGACAAGAGACAGAAACATCAAAGAAGAAGAATAGTCAAAAGAGAGATATTGACACAAGAAAAGGATGCAACACATCAGAACAAGAAACACAGAGAGCTACAAGAATCAAATCTAAGCTAACATAGAGCTTACCAGCGGTCAGACATTTTTATCAGTTATCAAACAAAGATTGGTAGTTTGATGAATCTCAACAATTGTATTTCATATTGTATTATAAATAGTATAGTGTGATAATATAAGTTTGTTGCCATCAATGCCAAAGGGAGAGATTGATGACATGTAACTGATTGAATGTTTGATAATGTTAAGTTGAAGATAATGCAAGACATTAAATCAGTTAATGGTTTGTATTTTCATTGATGTCAACTTAATGTCATTTGTACAGTCATTTATATAATGCCAAAGACTTCAGAGAATCAATGAAACAAAGATTATGCTTTCAGCAATGCATAAAAGTCAAGTATTCACTAAGTGATAGATAACACCGACAGAGTGCACACCATTGGTAAAGGCAAAGAAAAAAGTCACAGTGATACCCAACGAGCAGAAGATAGTGTTGCCCAATGAAGCAAAATCACAAGATGCCCGATGAGCTGAGAACAAAGTTGCCCGACTAGTAAAATCCAATGATGCCCAATGGACGGAGATCCTGAAGCTGACTGGAGTCACACCAACGAAACTGGAAGTTTTCACCGACGACTAACTGTAGAGTTGACCCACAGAACAAAGAGTTCAGAAAATGACAAAATATCTAGCTAGAAAGAGCTAAAGATAGACTTAACTGGTTATTTTCATTGTTTTATTCGACTAGAGTTAAGTGATTGATCTAAAGAAGATTTGTACAGTCGGCATAAAGATAACTACGAGATAAATCAGGAGTTATGCTTTAAATTAGATTGGCTAGATTTTTTTTCACGCCAAGAATCAAGAAACGGTGAATATCATGTCTATATAAGAGACAAGCTTAATTCATTTCCACATCACATGAAAGGGGATGAATAATAAGAGGATGCTGAAGAGAAACTGATGAAGAATAAACTTCATACAATCCTAATTAATCAAGCTGAAGGAGAGCTAAAGAATTTTGCAGACACCGACGAACAGTGAAGCACAACATCACAAAGTAGAAAGTGTGGAGCAAAAAGAATTGAATTGATACATTGATCTGAGAGGTAATGTACTTAAATAGATCTGAAAATATATGATTCAAGTTGCATTAGAAACAGGTCATTATGTTTCAGTTTAACCATTGAAGCATCAAGTCTCTTAACAGAGCAGGACTTAATAGTCTTCTATATATTGAGGTACATCCCAAGGAGTGCCAAAAAGGTTGATTCATGAAAGTAGCATTGGACTTGCCAAATACCTATTAACAGTCTAAGAAGAAGGCTGATTCAAGGATGGTAGCAAGATTTGCCTAATTCCTATTGACATTCTAAGAAGGAGGCTGATTCAAGGATGGTAGCAAATAGATACCTGATACTAAGTGACAACCTCTATGTATAAAATCCTCTAATAAGGTCACACCTAACAGTGTGTTTGTAACCTTTAATAGGGTTGGATCCTAACAGGGCTCACTTCAGAAGAGTGAAAATTTGGGGTACCGATCCCAGTGTTTTTTTACCTTAACAGGGTTTCCACATTAAAATCCATGTGTTGTGTATGGTTTATTACTTTACTATTTTACATTTCACATATGCATTTCTGGATTCATCGGTATACTCTGCATATTTACTAAGTGTCGGTAAATATTTTTTACTGCTTATCAGTTATCAAGGAGAACAAGGTTAGAAAAGGAAAACTGACAGACAATTAAATCATTATTAGTATTTCATGGCATGCATCTTGTAGGGACTTAATAATCTGAGATTTATTGATTGGTGGTTAATTTTAAAGATAAGTTTTTGAAGCCACTGATTCACCCCCCCCCCCTCTCAGTTATTACTAACAAAGACATGACCTTGTGTGGATTAAGCCATGTATGGTNCACTGATTCCCCCCCCCCCCCTCTCAGTTATTACTAACAAAGACATGACCTTGTGTGGATTAAGCCATGTATGGTCATGTCTCTACATAGACATGACTATTATGTTTTATATATGTATACCTTCGTATGTGCTATGGAAACATGTCAATTACAAAGTTCATATTATTATCATAGCACATACGAAGAGCATATATTTACATTTATAATTTAGTAAATATTCAAAAGTTAATAATTATGAATAATACAAATAGAAATATTGAATTCTCTCTATTAAAGATCTCTATTCCTAATAGCCATAACTCTTCTTCTTTCCTTTGCAAGGTGTAGCTTTTTCAAATCTTCATGCCTACAATAATCAGGTGCAAAATCACCTAAATATTTTCTATAATGTTCCTACGATCACTCTCCCAGAGGAGTAGATCCATACATCAAGTCCAAAAAATTATATATCTCTGAAAGCCACTGGACTTATGCATTCTTGGATCAATTTAGTTCTTGCAAGGAGGGGCTCACACCCCAAGCATACCTCTGACATACTCAAAGGCATCTTTTGGAAAAGGTTTTGTAAATGTATCTTCTATCTGTTCCTTTGTGTTGATATACTCCAATCTAATCTCCTTCTCTTCTACCTTTTCTCTCAAGAAATGATACTTAATGGAAATATGTTTAGTCTTTGAATACATTACCAGATTCTTGGACATGTTCATTGTGCTAGTGTTATCAAAATGGATAATCACTGGTTCTTCAAAAATTATTCCAATGTCCTTCAACATTTGTTTCATCCAAACAATCTGTGTGCAATTTATAGCAGCAACAACATACTCAGATTCAACAGTAGACTTAGCTATACAATCTTGCTTTTTACTTAGCCAAGAAACTAATCTTTTCCCAAGAAAGAATGCACCACCACTTGTACTTTTTATGTCATCAGTATTTCCTTCCCAATCAACATCAATATAAGCATGTAAATCAAAATCATCATATTTCTTATACCATAAGCCATAATCCAATGCTCCTTTCAGATATCTAAATATTCTTTTCACAACAGCAAGGTGTGTCTCTTTAGGATCCACTTGATATCTTGCCACAATTCCAACTGCATTAGCAATATTTGGTCTGGTGTGAGTCAGATATTGTAAACCTTCAATCATAGATCTATACTTTGTCTGAAAAACACTCTGAGTTTCATCAGTATTAGTAAGCTTGTGACCAGTAACCATAGGTGTTCCAACATGTTTACAATCTTCCATTCTAAACTTTTTCAACATTTCTTTAAAATAATTTGTCTAAGAAATAAAATACCACTCTTGTTTTGATTAATTTGTAATCCAAGGAAAAATTTCATCTCACCAATCATTGACATCTCAAATTCATTTTTTATTTCTTCGGAGAACTTTTTACTCATTTAATCATTTCCTCCAAAAATGGTATCTTCAACAAAAACTTCTACTATTAGAATTCCATCTTCACTAGTTCTTAAGTAGAAATTATTATATGCCTTACCTTTTCTGAAGCCAAGAAAAAGTAGATACCTGTCTAATCTTGCATACCATGCTCTTGGTGCTTGTTTAAGTCCATATAAAGCTTTCTTCAACTTTCAAACCATGTCCTCATCTTATGTCAAATGAAATCCATCAGGTTGCTCAATATATACTTCCTCTTCTAGATCTCCATTCAAAAATGCAAATTTCACATCCATTTGATATACTTTGAAGTCTTTGTGTGCAACATAAGCAAGAAATAATCTTACTACTTCCAACCTAGCAACAAGAGCAAATCTTTCTTCAAATTCTATGCCTTCTTGTTGTGAGTAGCCTTTACAAACCAGTCTTGCCTTATTTCTTACAACCATTCCTTCTTCATTCATCTTATTTCTAAAAACCCACTTAGTTCCTACAACATTCTTATATTTATCTCTAAGAACTAGTTCCCAAGTATTCTTCTTTATTTATTCTAATTCTTCATGCATAGCTTTAGTCCAAGATTCATCTCTACATGCCTCATAAGTAGATTTTGGTTCAACTTGAGAAATTAAACAAATTTCATCTCTTAATCTCGATCTTGTCATCATTCATCTATTTGCATCTCCAATAATTTGATCTTCAGGATGATTTTTCCTAACATACCTTAGAGTATTAGGAATTTCAATGGGACCATTTGAGTCATCTTGGCATACCTCAATCTCACAGTCGATATCAAAAGGTTCTTCTTGATCTGCAATAACCTCCTTGATTTTTGTAGTCTGATTATAGTCATATATTCTCGCTTGAATCTAGAAATTTTCATCTATCCTCACATTAGCACTTTCAATCGTCTTCCTCAATCTCATATTGAAACATTTATAAGCTTTGATTTTAGTGTAATAACCAAGGAAGATCCCTTCATCATTTCTAGCATCAAACTTTCCTATCTCATCATCTCTTTTCATATAGAATTTACTACCAAATATTTTGAAATATTTCACAATATGAGTATGATTAAACCATAATTCATTAGGAGTCTTACTTGCACCTTCTCTGATCTTAATTATGTTCAAAGTATACACAATAGTACCAACAACTTCTCTCCAATGAACATGTGATACATTTCCATCCAGCAACATAGTTCTAGCAACATCTAATATTTTTATGTTTCTTCGCTCTTCTATCTCATTATGTTGTGGTGTCCTAGGAGAAGATGTCTATCTATATATTACATTCTCTTTGCAGTAGGTATTGAACAAATTTGAAGTAAACTCACCACTTCTATCTGATCTCAAACATTTTATCTTTAAACTTGATTCATTCTCAACTTTTTCTTTGAATATCTTGAATTTTTAAAATGCCTCTGATTTCTATCTTAGACATGTAACCCACATCATCCTAGAAAAGTCATCAACAAAAATTATAAAATACCTTTCCCTATAGTAAGATCTCATTCCTGTAGGACCACACAGATCTGTATGCACTAGATCCAACTTGCCTTTTGCTGAGTAATATTTGCTTTTAAAACTACTTCTAGCATGCTTCCCCATTACACATTCTCTACACATGGTGTTAGATGGTTTCACAATTTTGGGTAGGTCTCTAACTGCATTAGTCATACTTGCCTTCACAATATTATCAAAATTAACATGACAAAATCTTCTATGCCATAAGCAACTGTCATCTACCTTCACAACAAAATAAGAAGCCTCAGATGTATTTAATGCAAATACATTACCTCTAGATTTAGTACCAGATGTGATCAAGTCTCCTGACTTACTTTTGATAGAACATTTCCCATCAATGAATTTAAATTAATAACCTTTGTCCACTAGCTGACCAACACTCAACAAATTATGCTAAAGTCCATCAACAAGTAATACATTGTTAGTATTAGTCTTTCCATCCAAATAAATAGATCCTACTCCAATGATAAGATTAGGAGTATTGTCACCAAATCTCATAGAACCACCGTCATACTTATCCAGTTTAAAAAACTTATTTTCAGCTCTAGTCATATGGTGTGAACAACCACTGTCTATGACCCATTCAGATTTCTTTTCAACATGTGACACTAAGGCTCTTTCTTCATGAATAGGTTTATCATCCTTGATAGAAATAAATCCAATCTCATCATAATCAATTGCAACATCATCAGAAACACCTTCACTAGCATAGTAACATTCATTATCCCTTGATTACTTAGGTTTATAAAACTTAAATTTATGCTTTGGAACCCTTGTAGGACATCTAGATGCAAAATGACCTATCTTATTACATGAAAAACATTTCAGAGGTAAATTTGTTAGGAATCATAAAAAAGAAGTAGAGCAAATGAAAGAATCCAAGTGTGAGTGCATGAAAGGAATTTACCAAGTTCACTAATAGAGATAGAGAGGAATTGCTACAAAGTATCAAGCCAAAATATCACCAAAATTCTCCATGAACCAAGACAAGAACACAAGGATTTGAAAGGGGAAAAACAAGAAAAAAACCCTTGTGAAGAATATGACTATGGCACAAGGCCTAAAGAATGAGGGCAATAAGCTCAATACAATATTGAGAGAAAGATGAGAATGTGAGGAGAAGTAACACAAGAGAGAAGATTATTTCAGTAAGTGTGTGAGAGGCATCTCTTAAGTAGAGATGAATGCAGGAGTTTGCATGTAACTCCCATCTTCTATGAATGCCACATTCATATTGTGTGTGTGACAAATGTGAGATTCCTCTTAAGGAGGAATGTCTAATTTCCTTATTAAAGAAATTACAAAATAGTGACATGTCCTCCTACTTGGACTATAGGACAAATACAAATAAGGATACCTTGGTTTATCCTTTAATTACACAGTTTCAACCAAGGAAAGATTAAATTCTAACAAAATTTCCTTCAAACTTACCCTTACATCTCTTTTCTCTTCTAGCGATCAGGGCCACACTTTCATCTAACTTTCTTTCTTCTTCCTATATCTATTTCCATTCATCAGCATATTCACCAAGCTCTTCTCTCAAGTCACTAGTGTTGGTGCTCACAATTTCTAATAAAGTCTTTTTATTTTTTTGCACAATCACCTTGAATGTTTTCTCAATTGTAGGTAATGAATCTCCCAACTCTGTGGCCTGAAAAGTAGTTAATTTTGTAATCAACATCTCTCTATTTAAAGTTTGTTGTCAAAGGTATGATCTCTTCTATAGCTTGCACTTTAGTCTTGTCAATAGGTGTCAAAGATCTACAAATTTTTGCATTCACTTATGCCTCACTGTATGTGCCTCTAGAGTTTTTGATCCCAATAACAACCTCAATAACTCTCTGTACATATGCTCTAATATTATCATCATCTTTCATTTTAAGATTTTCCATCCTTATTTTCTCGTTTTGTAACTTTGCCTGCTTAGTAAACTTATCTCCTTCATATAGTGCTTCCAATCTTGTCCAAATATCATGTGTAGAATCCAAATCTTTAACCTCTATGAATTCACCTTCAGAGAGCACACTAATCAGTGCTTCCCTTGCAACCATTTTATATGAAAATATATTATTTTCTTCATCAGTAGCTTTATCTAGCTCATCCTCAACCTTCATCTATACATCCTTCTTTGTAATCATCCAGTAGTCGATTCCCAAGCATAGAAAATGTGTTCTCATCTTGTTCTTCCAACTGTCAATGTTTTCAGGATCAAACTTTGGCCTATCCTTCCTATAGAATGCCATCTTCAGGATCACCTCAAGATGTTAAGATTTCTCTCTAAGGACTAGTAGCTCTGATACCAATTATTAGCAATAACAGTCCACGAACACAACTGAGAGGGGGGTGAATCAGTTGTGAGATATATTATTAAACATTAAACTTTATAAACAAAAACTTTAATCCAAATGATAACACAGTAAATGCCAATAAAATTACACAATCCTTTGTTGTCGAGGAAAACCTATGAAAGGTAAAACCCCACTGGGAATTAGCACCCAAAAATGATGTACCGAGAGTATAGTATCCCTGTTAAATGATTTAGCCCTGTTAGGAGCTTATTGATGCATTATAGTACATAGTCCATGTTAAAGGATAGACCCTTTTAGGAGTCAAGAGTAACAGTGGGCTCACTGCCTAGTCACACTGCCTAAAGAAGGTTAAATCCACCCTCGAACTTGCAGTCCAAAATACAAGTGTATATAGGAAATATACAATCCAGTGAATTGTCTAATAGCTAATTTCTTCGCTTGGTCAGTTCCAATGAGGTAGAATAATCACAACCTCTACTCTACATCCAACAGACTTTACACAAATAATCTCACAGCTTCCACACTTTTTTGTCTCTTCCACAATCACATTCATACACTTTTCAAAAAGAAAAAGATCTCTCATATATACCCTATTACAATAATTAATTAGGTCAGCCAATTAGGCTTTCCCAATATACAAATAATTATTTAATCCCTTGCTAAGATACACACGGTACCTATAACAAGTAAACATCAATTACAATTCATCAAATATAATCCAAGATCCGTAATCCATGCTCGCAATCTATAATACACGCTACATCTCTGAAGTTGGCCCCAAATAGGTCTCCTCTAGAACATACACCACAACTGACGTCACCAAGAGTCCTACAACTCACAAATCATAAAAAATGTTCCTTTACATGTCTTCTCCCATCTCTTAAGCTCGCATAACTTGAATCCACATTGCTCGTAAGTTATACTCAAAATAAAGAGACTAACTTTGTCAAAGATCACTGTCACCATCTAGTACCCAGTCTTCACTAAAACATCTATAACTCATCTAGTAGACAATATTAAGCCATACGACCTTAGGAGTAAGATCACAAAATATCCCTGTACACATCACCATCTTTGCTCATTCTAAATCAACCGTACAATACCCGTACACTTATGTTAGTCATCAAGCAATAATAATAACCAATCTATTCTGCCTCCATAGAAACATATGTTGACATCAGTGACAAAACATGAATGCCAACAACATCATGAGCAACCAATTCCAACATCTTATTGTATTATCCCTACTATGGATCATTATATATGCATGGTTTCTCTAAAATCGAAAGATGGCGACATGGATTTGAACATTCTACTAATTTTTTTTAAAAAAAACCGTTACACTATTCAAAATTGGGCACGTTTAATTTCCAGTGAACATGGTACCTCCCACCCCATTTCCTATAGACACCTTGTTCCAGCCAATCAAGGCTCATTATTATAAATATATCTATTTATAATCACTAACTATTATTTTTATTTTATGTGTTGAAAATGTATTTGTAGTTTAATATATAATTTCTATTTCTATATAATTTAAAAATTCTGTATTATAATATATAATTACTATATTTTGTTTATAAAATATCAATTAAAGTACTAAAATATGATATATTAGGTATCTCTTTATTCTTATTATTGAAATAAGATGACCTAATGTTGACAATCAACGATCAATATTATACTATAAATGAAAGACGGTTGCATTTACTTCAACCATTAGATATTTATTCGAGTCATTATTTCCTTTTTGTGAGATGGCCTCCTGCACTTGTGTAGGCTCTTGTAATATGGGAGAAAGAACTAGATGTGATTTTTCTAAATTTTCTATAGTGACAAGCAAAACCCTCATCAACTCTACCTTTTCTCGCCCAACTCCAGTAGTTCTTCCACATATTTCTCCTTTTGAGCAATCAACTCTTTCGGAAGATTTTCGTCATGGTGTTTTCCTTGTGTCTCCATTTGTTGCTCCTTTGCAGCCAAATATCTGCCTTACAAGCTCCTCCTTTTGTTGCCTCTTCTCTGTAAGAATCTCTTGATATTGCCTCATTTGTGTCATCATACATATGAGATAGACTTGACGAGCTCAATTCTCCTACTCCATGTCAAACCTTTGTTGTCTCTTGATTTAATTTAGTTGTCTAGTCCATTGCTTTGATATAATATGTCGTATAACTAAATTATATTTGATTATTCTATATCAAAATTAATCTAATGTATTAGTATGTATACAATATGGCAATCCAAGGCTATTACAAACAAAAATAATTATATAAATTCAATCTATAATATTATAACATTATGTTCTACTAACAATATATTTAAAATTTTATATTACAATAAAATAAATAATCATGTTATCCTTTCTATATAAAATAGATTTAGAACTAAAAAAATAAATGTATCTAAATATTAAATATTTGATATATTTACTACTCTTACCTCCCATTGAAATACTTTTTACTTGGCACTATTTTTAGGCATCTTCTTTTTATTGTCATTCCCTTCATTATCTAAATATGAGATTGAATTTTCAAGAGGAGGGTACTTTAAACACGAATATTTAAAAATTAGATTGATCTCATTATATGATTGACAAAGATGCTATATCTACTCTTTTTATATTGCTTAAATTTGAAGAATATACTTGTATTTGTACTCATCATGATTTGCATTATTAGAAATTACTAATATCGAATAAAATACTAAGTAAGCTATGGTCATTAAAGTAGATCCAACTTATTCTCTTGAAGAAGTGTCATGTGTTCTTCATTTCGTATGGGAGAAGAATTCATCAATTTTCAAATCTAGTATTCATTCCATAATGGATAAATACATTTCTTTAATAAAATAAAAATCTCTCTCTCTCTCTCTCTCTCTCTCTCTCTCTCTCTCTCTCTCTCTCTCTCTCNAAAACTCTCTCTCTCTCTCTCTCTCTCTCTCTCTCTCTCTCTCTCTCTCTCTCTCTCTCTCTCTCTCTCTCTCTCTCTCTCTCTCTCTCTCTCTCTCTCTCTCAATATCACAAACATAACATGAGCTTATTGGTATTGAATCTTGATTTTCTTCCTGATTGGGAGGTTTTGTTTCAGTCATGTTTGGATAATGTATGTGGATTCATAGTTGACGCAAACATCATTTGTTAGAGGCCTCCTAATTTACCTCCTACACATCACAAATGTATGTAAAAAATAGACAAATTCTCTTTACTTTTTGAACTTATCATGTATGTCGATGCATAGTTGACACAAACATCATTTGTTAAAGACCTCACAATTTATCTCATGCACAACACAAATGTATGTAACAAATAGACCAATTCTCTTTTTATATTTCATATCTATTCGGCGTACCCATTGCACACTAAGGTGCAATTGTTAGTTTATTTAAGGTCTAGTCTCTAGATTAACCACAATACTATATAGATGTGGTCAAATGCAAGCCAACGACAGTAAATTGGGTGGTTTTCTTTGGGGAGGTCTTTTATAGGGTTTTCATCTTTCTAGGGTCTATTCACATTCATATTTCCACATAATTAGTTTTTTAGCGTCCTTAATCTTAGTCTTTGTCCTATAGCTAGGAAGATCATTGAGGGAGGGGTTATATAGAACATGGTGAAATTATTATCATGGAGGATTTGAGTCCTGAGAAGGATGGCCTCCCAGGTTCAAGTTTCATCTAATAGAGGAATTTATGACATATTATCTTACCTCCACGGTTCTAGATAAACCCAAAAACAATTGCAGAGGTTAGCTTTTATTTTCAATTACCAAATTTTGTCTAGTACAAATTTATATTGGCTTACCTTAAATAAGAATTTGATAGAAAAATTGTGTAGGTATTTTAGGTCGATCCATTCATAGTCCACATGTTCACTAACCTCCTAAATTGGCTGCTAAGGAAAATCTTCAGCAATTTACCAATTATCAGACAAGATATTTCATTGCCTCCGGCGATAAAGGCCATCTTTGAAACATAAATAATATCCACAAAGTTATATATGTTGCAACGAGATTCTTAACTTTAGTTGCTTGTGATTCTAGCGTTTAGGTAAGTTTCACCTTTTATTTCAGCATGTAATCCCATTCTTAGATTACATGGATTTAATTCCCTTGCTTATGCTAGGGCCAAGATTGTAAGCTATAAAAGATATTTTAGCTGGAAAAACGGTGTCGGATTTTGAGCTTATCACGTTGGGAAGTATTTCCTATTTTTTAAATACGAGGGTCCAATGATTAAGTTTAGGTTTTTTCATATTGAACCATTTGTTATGGGAGAACTCTTCAGAGTTGAGTAAGTGGGTTGTGAGGAGTGTAAAGACATCATTCCTTAGCCTACTTTCATCAATTTAGTTCTCTCCCTTTCCCCTCCCATAACTGATATTCTACCAGGTATTTTCTAAGTTGAACATAAATTCAACCCTTTTTTAAAATTTTAACTACTGCATTCAGAAAATAAACTACCCTTTTAATAAGATGGAAAGAAAAGAAATGGAAGTGCAACATAGATTCAATGAATTAGTAAATAAATCAAGATCATTTATAACAATAGAATTGTTGTGAACTACCTTGTTCTTTGAGGGAAAATGGAATGAGTGTCATCTGTAGGATAAATTTTTTGGTTAAATAAACATACTTTCTATTAGGAGACTACTGCTGGTCTGGCACTATATATGAGAACTCCTTCAATAGCAGTGAGGGGAGGTTCAAATAAAATGGTTTTTGGAGTTTCTTGTTTTTTCGATAATACAAGTTCTGTATTTTAACTGATACTTATTTTAGCATTCCTTATATTCTTTGTGTTTTCACTTATGATTCTATTGGTATTAAGTGTAGAGTAAGGGACTTTTCCACCTTTCACAAGAATAAAATGGCCCTTACTCTACCTCAAGAATAGGAGTAAGCGGGGGTTCAAATAAGAAATAAATTGATCTATGAACTACTTATAAAGCTATTTAGGATATTCTAACAATTCTAGTATAACTAAGATACACCTACACAAGCTATGTAAATTAAGTAAATGACATATATGTAGATAAAATACAATATACACTATGTATGAATGTTTCAACTTTAGAAACCGGAAACATATGAATTAAAGATCATACCATGAAGGTCTGAAGCTCTCGGACTCATATGATAGAGCGTTGTGGGGACGTCTACACGCTACGTTGGAATCATGATAACAAAGAATAGAAAAGGACTCCCAGACAATGCCTTTACTTCCAAATACCTGTTCGTCACTTGTGCACATAGAAATGGGAAAATTGTTGTGGACGTTTAAGAGGTTTGCCTCAGTCAAACCCCCATTTTAGTGTTCCCACCTCCATGAACTTCCAGATAAATATATATACAATAAAAACTAGAAAGGAGACAAGTAATAAAAATAACCCCAATGCTTAATGGAAGGGAACCCCTATTACACAAATATGTGCAATAAAAATGAACCTCGCTTAAGACAGGAAATCCCTTATTACATAAAGATCAGATGGATAGAAAAACTGAACCTCACTTGAGGGAGGAAATCCCTTACTACCTAGATAAAATGATATTACAAGATACTTGAACATAAAACATATAAGATGACAAAGACTTAGATAAAAAGAGATAAGATATGCAAATGAGACGATCACAAGCGAAGATCTTCTCAAGTCATGGAGTGAATTTGGTAGAGTTTCACTACAAGAATGAAAGAGAGAAAGCCAGAGAGTGTTAATAGTATGGGAAATTACAAGAGAGTTCCAGAAAGCTAGAGAGAGAAAATGAGCAAAGCAACGCCTTTTATGGCTTCTCGTAGGCGCAGATAGTCATTTCGTACATATCCGAAAGAGGGGACATGCATCAAAAATGGTGTTTGCATTTCATTTTTTTTGACGCTAGTGTGTCATGTAGGCATTGACGCCCCGCGCTCTCATCCAATTGTATGAGCCTAAAATTTGGATGAGATATCTTGGACACTGTGCTATAAGAATTCATGATGTCAAAATATTTCCATCTGATCATGATTTTCCTATGTTAGCTCGTGGTACTTAATGCCAAAGTGTCATAAATGCACGGGTGCAAATTTAGGACACTACATTCTGCCTTCTTTAGCGAGCCAATCAGTGCAAGGGACTAGGTGTACTAAAGTTATGCATATCAGAAAAAGATAGGCGACTAAGTGCATTAATTGCTTTGAAAAAAAATGTACCTGTGAAAACTTACCTATGTTAGAGGGGGGCTGTAGACGTCAAAAATTGTGCTTATATTAATTTAATTAATATTTGTGTAACATTATAGTTGATTTTAATTAATTAACTATATTTGTTATGTTCTTTTATTTTATTTAGTTAAATTGATTTAATTAAATATAGTTCATTCTCTATAGTATTTAAATTTAATTTGGATACTATACCTTTCTAATGTATTAAAATTTATTTAATATATGGCCTCCATAAATCCCCTTTTAAATAAATGTGTAGTTTATTTATTCCTCGCATTTTCTAATAATCTTCTAAACCTTGATTAATTTGAATTTAATTTAATTTAGTCTTGAATCCTACGTAGAAACCTACCCTACCACCCATCACACTCATCCTAATAAAGCTACTTGCTAATTAATCCAACTTATTAGGCTAAAAAGGTGATTCCTACACCTTTTTAGTGCTAATGAGTTGCTCACATGTGTGCGAGAAACCCATCCCAAGGAAGCCACCCAACTTCCTTAAATGCAACCAATTTTGGTCCCCCACTCCATTCTCCAAGTGTTGCTCACACATGTGTGAGCAACCTTGAGCCACTCAAACCTTAAATGCTTGAGTTTGACTTTTGTATGGCATGTATTTTTGCTCTTGTGTCCTCCATGTGGAATCTATGTGGATGACACATGTGCTCCACCTCATCCAAGCCCTTCCCTTCCCTCAAAATATCTATAAATAGAGCTCTTTCCAAGAGCAAATCATCTCTCATTTTTGCATTGTTATCATGCCAGTTTAGCTCTAGAATTTCTTAAGCATTTTAGCTCATTTTCATAGTTTTATGCTTCCATTCCAAGTTTGATTTTAGATATCACATCTTAGAACTAATGGAATGAATCTTAGTTTTTATTTTCAATCTCATGCATATCATCTTAGTTTAATCTTTTATTCTCAATCATGGTGAGAGCTTGAGACAAGTTTCTCAATACTTGTTCTTGAGTTCTTCACTCTTTTGATCATTTAGCTTGCATTTTTTATCATTTAGTAGGATTTATTTTATTCTGTTGGGAGAGCACACCCACAAATATCTCTAATAGAAAATCAACAAGTCTTGGGTGCACTTGTTTGGATCATCGGAGGTTGTGGTGTAAACTTATTGTCTTTTGAGTCTTTTACTTGAATATGCTAACCCTCATTGAATCTAATGACTAATCCTTGTGTTTGCATGTTTTAGTGATTTTTTTGGATAGGTAGGTTTTATAACATACATTTTGGCACGCCGGGTGGGACCCACGTCCCTTAAAATTTCAAAAAATTCAAAATCACCACCTTTCTGTGATTTTGGAAAAGCATTACGCAGATCTGTCTCCGATATGAGAATGACATCTGCACAGATCACCATCTGCACCCTGAAACTACCATCTCCGTCTGTTAAAAATAACTTTAGTTTAACTTTGTTTAAAATACATTTTTAACATATTTTGCGATTTTAACTCTCGGTTTTCTTACAGGGTATAAATTTTTAAGAGTTAAATGCTGGCAAAAAATTTTAAAATGAACATGCTTATTAACTAGAGTTTTTGGCTAACTTAACTCTCTCTATTTTTCTGTCTGTACAGGTCCTTCACCGTCTCCGCTGATTTGTCATCTTCGACATAAGATTACCATTTGTGCATTTTGGCATCTTCTACGGGTATAAAGTTCTATGTATTTATGTAAACTATCATCTGTGATTTAGTTTTACCATCTACGCATATTATTGTTTCGGCGTATGCACTTGTACATAGTTATCTACGCAGATTCACCATATGCGGCCTATCACTGGCATCTACGTAGATTCACTATTTTTTTATCATTTTCAGTCAGATTTTCATGTTACTAATCTTTTATGAGGTTTTTACAACACCATTTCTGAAGACCAAAAACATCAAACTACTGACTTTGTGTGTTTTAGGATGTTGAGAGAAGACATAAGCATTCAAACTACTCACTTGTGTTCTTTCAGGTTGCCTTACACATTTGACCAAATGATTGTGCTTTTTAGCATATTATTTTTAGGCTCCTAGATTAATTAGAAGATCTTTTGTGTGATCCAAAATAAGCATAAGGGCAGTATTCTCTCTTCCTTTTGGAAGATCAAAAATGTAGACATATTTCTTTTTTTTAGACAAATAAATCTTTTGGGAAAAACAAAGTGTTTTATGTGCTTGGGAAAAAATGAAATTGGGTAGGAGACTATGCTCTTTTCCCCTTGTGGGAAAATAAAAAATCTAAACCCCTCTCGTCGCCAATCCATTGCTTTATTTTAATCCTTTAGAGGGCCTGCCAAGAGAGCAATCTTTTGGGAAAGACCCAAGTGGGGAACAAGCGGACCTAGCTACTCCACCCTACTATAATCAAAAGCTTTCTTCAATCCAAAGAGAGGAAATATGTGACTATTTCTATCTCTAATACTCCTTTATTTATAGGGCCTCGCTGCTTGAATCTTGCTACACAAGACTACACTTGACTGGCGCTTGTAGGGCCATCTTGGTCTCAATCTTGTTTACAAGACTGCAAGGGGGTTACATTCAACTTGTGTAGGGATGAGAGGTCTAAATCTCACTTGTGAGACTATGCATTTTGGGTGCTTGTATGGCTATAGGCCTTAATTTTTATTGTGAAACTACAAGGGGTAGCCATGAACGGAGGACCTTACTAAGAACCATTAAACTAGAGGTCCACCCGGTTCACCCTTGAAAGGTGATAATTTTTGTGCAAGGAAGATAGTAACTTTCCCAAGATCACTCATACATTTGTGCCACCTTGAGAATTTGAAGTCGGCTAATACGATGTCATGACTGGAGCCATTTCATGCTTGGTAACGGTCATATTCTGATTAGCTCTCATGTGTGTACCTAAGTTTACGGGAAAATATTTTCATGCTACACCAATTTCCTTAGGTAGGCTGTGTTTGGAGTTCTTGAAGAACATCAACAAATCAAAATACGAACATAATCCTCAACAAACAAATTTGTCACACTTGCTTATATCCTTCAAGATTGCTTTGTCCCTTGTTGGATTGTTTTCAAGACACATGCTTGTTATATTATGGTTTTACTATGATGCAATTGGTTCTTTCCATTGAAAAAATCCACTAAAAATTAGGCTAAGATCAAAATGTTCCCAAATCATCAAAACATTGTCCTGCTCACAGACCGTCATCTCTAAACTAGAATCGCCATATGCACAGATTACTGTCTATGCAGTTTCACCATCTGTGACCTGTAATTTTCATCTGCGTCTGAGACCCCCATCTCCACTTCAAAACAATGAGCTTAAAATTTTTCCAGAACATTCAAAATTTGGTCTTTTATGAGATCCTAAAACCATTTGTCCTAAAACATTCAGTTGCTCATTTGAAATCAGATGTTTTGCTATAGGACATGATCGATTCCATGAAACATAAGAAGGTTAAGCTTCTAATTCCTCTAGTTTATCGAGAACAGAAAGAGACCAATCACAAATCCAAGGAATATCAACACATTACCCAATCGATAAAGCAAGAAATTAAATATTATGAGAAAATTCACGTCATCATGTACAACAACAAAATTTGCAAAATGGCCGAATATCGCATAAATCGTGTTTTTTTTTCCCTTGAGAAATATGACTTGATCAACCTCTTGTTTCTAAAATTAATTTCTCATTCTTCCATCATCATCAAAAATCACCCTCTCTCTCTCAGAGAATTCAATCAAAACTCTTTGGACTTCAAATAAAATCAAAATCAAAATTAATCCTTTCTTAAGTTGGACGACCTTAATCAAAAGTATTACAGACCTTCATCCTTAGACAAACACAACATTGCTTGTAGACCACTAGTTCATCTCAAGTAATTTAAATCCATTGGTAATCTCCTATTTTTCTTGAGATCACAAGTCTATCTTCAAGTAGGAAAAGATATTATCCAATTTCTTCCTTTTGTGTTTGTATCATCACAAGGTCCTATTATACCTATCTTTTGTTCTAAAATGTTTAAACTAAAATTAATCATCAAGTAAATCCTCTATCAAGCATCAATCAACCCAGTCCAATCATTCAAAATCAAATCAATCCAAAAACAAGATATTTTCTCCATCCACTTTCATCTTTCAATCTCGCATTTCTCATCTTCCATATCTCTAAGTTTACCATTGTATGGTAGTTACTTGATCCCAAGCTAGAAAATTGAGGCATGCAACACTCAACACTTCCTTTGATGAGGAGAATCCTTTTGCTAATCAACTCTTTCAATGCCATACGACATTAATCGATGACATAGCCAATGCGCCTAAAGAAACTGAGTTAGTGGATCAAGAAGAAAGACCTACACAAGTGATTGATTTTCTTAGGGATCCATATAACTTAGAAATGGTTGAAAAGGCCATTAGTCAAAACAACAAATAAATCTTCTTGAATCTCATTTGAAATGGCATTATAGTGCCTGCTGATTTTGATGACTCACTTCTCACTTGTAACATCACTAAGGCTACAACTTCTGCCAGCACGACCATGGCCTCTAATTCAAATGCAACATCATCACATGACACTGGTAAGGCAACTGCTAGTGGGCCTTCTACATTAGTTCCAGCATCAATACTTGTATCATCAAATACATCAACAGTTCAATTGACCAATGAAAAAATCCAACAAATCCTAAGTGTTTTGTCCAACATTAATTCACACAATAGAACTCATACGATAACAAACACCTTTCAAGGTGTAAGTACTAATGTCACCAACATAGGGCAGATCTCCATGGCTCAATCTACATCATCTATGTTCCCAAAAATTGGCATGAAGATTTCTATAGTCATTACTCAAGCTTACCAATAGATAAACCCTCCTACAGTTAGTATGACCTCCACTAGGTTTTCAACTGCGCAATCTATAGAGGAACAAGCTTATGGGCCACAATATATTCCACACAACGCTCTGAACTTAGCCCAAAAAGTTAACAAGCTCAAAATTATTGTGTATGGTTTACATAATGGGGACAAAAAGGAGTTTTCCTTCAACGAGATTTTTCCCTATCCATTCGACAAGTCTATCACAATGCAACCATTCCCTTTAAACTTTGAAATCCCTAAATTTGAGAAATACAAGGGAGAGACATGTCCTCTACAAAATCTCAAAGAATTTTACATTTCATGTCAAGAAGTTTCCTACAACAAAAATTACCTAAAGAGACTCTTCACTAGGAGTCTTGGAGGTGCGTCTTTAGAGTGGTTCATGGCCCTTCCTTATGGAACAATCTCTACTTTCTCTAATCTTGTAGATTAATTTGTTGGACAATATTCGTATAACATTAAACATCAAGTAACACTCAGCGATTTGTGCAATACCAAGCAAAAGAATGGTGAAACCTTTGCTAGCTTTTTACAACGATGGAGACATATCACAAATTGTAAGCCATGGAAAGTACCAAATAACCACTTGATTGATATTTTCACAAAGAACTTGGTCTCAAAGATGTCATTCAAAATGAAAATGGATTTATCTGACACCTTTGAATCCCTTCTCAAGAAGGGAAAAGACATCAAAGATGGGATTTTGCAAAAAGGTAGCATCAAAGACTATACCTTCCAACAATGACAAACGGAAATACTAGAGTAAAAACAAAGGAGTTGTCAACGATGGAGTGACTGATGCTAAACATGTTCAGAATGATCAAGCGTCCAACAACAATAATCAAAACAATCACAACAACAATCAAAATCAAAACCAGAATCAGAATCAGACTAATAATCAGAATCAGAACAATAATCCACATCAATAATTTCGACCACGCAATCAATCTTATTTGTTCCCTTTCAACAACAATAATAACAACAACAAAAATGGTAATAACAACAATCGACAATGATGACAGTTCACAGCATTGGAAGAACCATTGGATGTGAAATAGCATGTTGATCAAGGAATGATAGTCTATCAAAATACTCAACCTTTCGATGATAATCAACCCAAGCCAACTTGGTATAAAGAGAATGAATACTTCAATTATCATAGTATTAAAGGACATGATACAAAGAAGTTCATGAAACTAAGGCACTTTGTGCAACATCTTATTGATGATGGAAAAATCAAAATCGAAAGCCATAATTATTCCTCATCCAATGCAAAGCTAAAATTTTACAATGAACCTTTTTCGCAACATAATCAAAAAAATGCATCTAATGCAATCCCATATGATTACTCCACAAACACCATTACAGGAAATGATAAAACATACGTAAGTCTAGAAGAAAATGATATCTTTGGCTTTGACGCTCTTTGTGGACATATCAAAGCATCTGAAACCCACTTCAACACCTTGATCCTCAAAGCTTCCAATTGCAATGCTACCACATGCAGACCTAGATTCACCGTCCAAGCTGCCAATAATCCCTCTGCATCTACAAATCCACCAGTTGCACCATCTACTTCTACCAAACCTACCTCATGTTATGACCTATTGGCCCAGTTAGGAAAGACGCCTGCACAAATATCCATCCTATAACTTCTGCGTACCTCACCTGTTCACAAAGAAGTTCTTGAGAATGCTATGAATGAATCTCATGTTCCTGAAAATATCAACGCTTCCCAGTTCCAAAATATGATTGGGAATTTAGCCGCACAAGAGAATCTTGTTTTCACTGACAAGGATTTACATGGTCCTAACCTTCACCATAATAAGTCTCTCCATATCGAATCCAAAATCCAATCCACTAAAATCAAACAAGTCCTTATAGATGGTGGATCTGGCCTAAATTTGTGTACATTGAAAATGTTTCAAAACATCGGTCTTTCTGAGGACCTCGTAGATGTAGATAAGAGAGTCACAATAAAGGCTTATGCTGACAGAGAACAAGAAAGAAAAGGTTTGATCACACTACCTCTACAAGTGGACCCGACCCTAATTGAAACTATTTGTCATGTATTGGACCTGGATCTACCATACAAAATCTTGTTGGGTCAACCTTGGATACACGCTATCAAAGGTGTACCTTCTACCTACCATTAATGACTCCAGTATCCACATCATGGTAGAGAGATCATGATTCCAGGAGATCCTTAACCATTTCAATACTGCAAGAGACTAGAAAGAAAACAATCAAATTATTGTCCATTGAATGTTTTCATTCAACCTATTGAGAAAGAACCACCTATTCAGCAAACCTCATCAGCTATAGAAAAGACATCAGAGACACAAGTTGATCAATCCAAAGGAAAATAAAAGGTCACTGAAGACAAATCCCATGAGTCTGAAACAAATCTTACCTTTACGGATCAGGGCATGGGAGAATACAAATTTGAAAGTGCTTTATGCATCAAAAAACTCCCTTTTTCCCCATAGTCCTATGGGAGACCATCACTGCTAACTCCCTCTATGGAAAAGGACCTTATTCAATGCAAAAAAAAACACTTTTGAACATTGGTGGTCTTTATCATATGAGCACATGGAATCTAGTGTCCTTGATTGGATCTATAATGAAGAAGAAAAACCCGTGGCATTCCCTAAAGGAAAGTACATCAAGGGCACCCCCATTGTTGAAGGCATGGGATATCATGGCACCAGCCTTGGCACAAACAAAAATGGTAAAAAGAAAATTGTCACAGCAAATGGCTATCCTCGCGGACAAGGATTGGGCTCCTTAGAAACTAAGACTAACTTCACCAAGGACTATTGTTTAGCCGCATCAGATTAAGACATCGAAGAGGAGTTTTTTGAAGTCCCTTTACAATATGTCAAAGATGACCTTGATGAATTTACCCATGTCCTCACTATTACACAAGCTAACCTTTCATCCCCTTGCCTTCCCCTCACAAACCCCGAACTAATTAATTGGGAGAAGAAAGATTCACCACTAGCTTTAGACATTTGTGAATCGAACAAGGCAGTATTAGATCTCTTTGGGCTTAAGAATCTCTGAGAATATGAGCATCAGATCCAATACAACAAGAAATCCTACTTCGGTAGCCAAGTGAATTCTCTTAGTCACAAAAGTGAAAATGAAAATAAAAATTAAAAAAAATAATGAAAAAATTCCCATGGTGAAAACTTCTCGCAGGCACCTTTAGATGAAGAAAAAGACAAAATAAAGGACGCATCCTCTAGTGAAAACCTTTCTGAGGTGCTAGAGGAGGGAGAAGCTAACCTTCCATTCATATCATTAGAACTAGAAATATCCTCCATGATCATTGAAGACACTATCCCAATAATCTTGATACAGAAGAGGATCCATAAATCACCTACATTGCAGTATCTCTCACTGATCAGGAAAAGAAAGACATGATTGTGTTTCTTCAAAAGCATAAAATCAACTTTGCCTAGACCTACAAGGATATTCCTGGGCTAGATACGGATCTATTCATGCACCATCTTTCTATGGATCCTAACGTGAAGTCTTTCAAATAAAAACTCTGCAAGATGCATCCTCAAGTAGCGCTGGTAGTCAAAGAAGAGCTTCAAAAGATGCTTGATGCAGAAGTTATTCAACCTGTAGACTATCCTGAATGGGTCTCCAACATTGTACTAGTAGGAAAGCCTACTGGGGGTATCCACATCTATACAGACTTCAGAGACTTGAACCTTGCATGTCCTAAGGATGATTTTCCACTTCCCAATATTGACATTATAGTGGATTTGACTGCTAGACACGAGATGTTGTCCCTCATGGATGGCTTCTCCAGTTACAATCAGATTAGAATAGTACCTAAATATTAACACAAGACTAAATTTATAAAACCTTGGGGTACCTTCTGTTATCAGGTAATGCCCTTTGGTCTTAAGAATGTTGGAGCAATATATCAGCAAGAAATGACTTCTATCTTTCATGATCTCCTGCATGTCATCATGGAAGACTATGTAGATGATCTTTTGGGAAAATCCAAGATGAGAGAATCACACATTCCCATCCTCACTACAATATTTGAGCGATTGGAGAAATACAAGAATCGACTAAATCTTAAGAAGTGTGCCTTTGGAGTACAATCTAGCAAGTTGTTGGGATACATTGTGTCACAACACAGAATAAAGGTGGATCCAAAGAAAGTAAAAGCCATCCTAGAGATGCCACCACCTAAAACATTGAAAGAGTTTCATAGCTTACAAGGAAAGCTTCACTCTATCAAGAGATTCATGTCATGGCTAGCATATAAATTGCATCCCTTTTCTCATCTTATTCACAAGAATATCAAGTTCTAATGGGATTGTTATAGGGAGGATGGATGAACCAATCACTGGTTCATGCTACTAGTATTCTTCAAAGACTTCTAGGGTGTCTTAACCACACCACTTGTCACCTATAGGACCTTTAATGTCTAAGGATCCCCTAGTTTCTCTAGCCACCCCAACTACCAAGAAAGACTCACGAAATCAAGCCAAAACTTGATGCATTCTTGCTACACTATCCATAGCCCTTAAATCACCTTAAAGGCTTCTAACCTACAAATTTTTGAATTGATCTTATAGAGGTGTGGAGGTGTCCATAAAGACTTAAATTCAACCCACTAGGGGTGTTAGGAGTCCCACCTAGTTCAACTGATAAGTTGATTTTGTCATATCTTCACAAAACATACCTAAAAGGCTACTAGCCCAATTAGGTCTCCTAATCTAAGAAATTAGGGATTTTATCCTAATTAATCCAAAATAAACCTAGATGTTTTCTTTGGATTCTTGGTTCAAATTCCTACCCCTCAAGGATTTTTTGGGTCTTTCGGTCACCACCTGTCGTATAGTGCCCTAACTCAAAATGAGAAAAATTAAGGGCTTTTAGGCTTTCTCTGGCTCCTATGAAACTTAGAAATTTTACACTTAGTAAATGGATTTGTGTTACCTTTCCCTCTTCAAAAAATAATTTAAATACTCCTATCTTCCAATTCCAAAAGGATTTTTTCTACTAGCTATGCACCTCTGTAAGTTGTGCTCTCTGCAACTTAGTCTTCCCTAGTCGGGCTCACCACTAGCTCGCCTAGGGAAAGACATTAAAATTAACTCCTATTCACTTGAGGGTCCAAGATCTTGCACAATATTTACACATGGATTCTAGAAACTATTCTAAAAGGGCCATTCAAATTGGACGGTGGGAAAGTAAGCTATAACCCCATCTTTGCAAATTGCCTGGACAAACCCAGTGACAGTGAAAAAACCAAACTATTTACAAAAAGAAAACAAAAATCCTAACTAATGGCACACAAAATCAAGAAAACATGTATACTTCATGCATGAGTTATAGTGCTGATTTCAATCCTCTAACTAACCACTGTCATGAAATTACACAACAAATGCTCACAAAACAACTGTAAATCTTGATTTCTCAGAAAATCTGTCCGTACAATGGGTGTCCAACATTGTACCTCAGTCCAAGCATGTCTTAAGTAGGGTGGTGAAGTAGTTATTTTCCATTTAGGTATCTCTTTCATTGAGTCTTCCAATGTTGACAATGTTGTCCGAGCAACATTTCAAAGTTGCAAAGTTGCAAAATGCAACTTTACAACTTTTTGACAATTTTTGCAAAACTCGCTAAATGAGTTCTAATCCTTCATTAACTCCTCCAAAGACCTTAAATATGGTTGAAACATGATTCCCACCTAACCTAGAGCCTACTAGCCTCATAATGAAATCATCACCATACTTGTGCATATCAGAAGGCTTTACAACTTCTTAGCCCCTAATTACACTTTGCAAAATTTCTAAGATTCAAATGAATTAAACCCTATTGCACCTACTCTATGGTCAACATGAACTTAAGATAAACACAATAGAAAATCCATAATGCACACACACAATTTAAATAAAATATATTTCCCTAGACAAACTATGGGTGCTCCTACACCATTCTCCCCCTCTGGATAAACTCTAAGGAATATGAGGAAAAATCAGAGATAAATCAATGCCACATTTCTTGAAATGACCTTCATCCACCCATGTAGCCTCAGATTCTATTTTATTCTTCTACTATATTAGATGTTCCATATACACCTTGTGTCTAGTTGACTTCTTCACCGTAGATTCCAAGATCCCCTATGCTTGAAGCTTGACTTTGGGAGGTAAGACTTCAGTACTTACATCCTCCAATATATCCTTACTATTTTGATTCACATATATCAATGGTCCTTTGTATTTGACCAAATAAGACACATTGAACATTGGTGAAATGCTTAGATCTTCAGGGAGCTCCACCTTGTAGGAATTTTGTCCATACTTGGCTATTACCTTACATGGTCCCTCTCTTTTCATCTGCAACTTCAATGGCATTCCTTTTTGCAATCTAGACTTGTTTAGATGGTCCATAACATAATCCCCCACTGCAAATTGTACATATTTTCTTGACATATCCACTTTAGCTTTCAACTTATGGGTAGCCTCTGTAACGATCTTCTTCACCTGCTCTTGTATCTCCTTCATAGTTTGAGTAAAATCCTTTACATGGCCACTTCTATGCTCCATGGATCCTAGATATTTGAGATCACATACAGCCCTTGGGTGAATTCCATACACTATCTCAAAAGGACTTCTACTTGTGGTCCTAAGCACACTTTCATTGTATGCATACTCAACTTGTGGAAGGATCAAGTCCCAATTTTGGCCATACTCCTTGGTTAGGCATCTTAGAAGGTTACCTAACACTTTATTGATCACTAAATTTTGACCATAGGTTTGAGGATGGTAAGCTGAACCAAAGGAGAAATTATTACCCAATCTACTCCATAGACTCTTCCAAAAATGACTCATGAACTTAACATCTCTGTCAGATACTATACTTAGGGGTATCCTATGTATCCTTACAATCTCCTTAAAAAATATGAGCAATGCAACTAGCATCATTGGTGGTCTTGCAAAGAATGAAATGGCTCATTTTGCTAAATCTATCTACCACCACATAGACTCTATCAAATCCTAGATTGGTCTTAGGAATACCCACAACAATGTCCATGCTAATGCACTCCCATGGTATGTTGGGAATAGGTAAAGGTTGGTACAAACCAGCATTACTAGCTCCCCCTTTGGCCTTCATACAAACTACACACTGTTCCACATATCTTCTGACATCCCTTGGAAACTTGGGCCAATAATAAAATCTCTGTACCAACTCCATTGTTTTGTTGATACCAAAATGGCCACTAAGACTGCCATTATGCTTCTCTTGGATGAGATTCTCTCTCATTGAGCCTTTAGGGACACATAACTTATTCCCCTTGAACAAAACTCCACTTTTTAATGTAGATTCTGAGAATTGACTATGAAAATGATTTTGAAAATCAGAACATACCTTATATGCTTCACAGAAGTCTTCATCATCTTCATAGAGGTCTTTGAAACTCTATACCAATGCTTTGAAAATGTACTTCTTGTACTGTCAACATCCTTCTACTTAGTGCATCTACCACCTTTTTCAATTGTCCCTTCTTATGCTTGATAGTAAATGTAAAGGTTTGGAGATATTCCATCCATTTTAAATGTCTATTACTCAACTTCTCTTGGGTGTTTATGTAGCTAAGTGTCTAGTTATCTGTAAACACCACAAACTCCTTAGGTAGGAGATAATGTCTCCATTTCCTAAGTGACTGCACTAGAGCATATAACTCCAAATAATAAGCAGAGTACTTCTTCTTGGACTCATTGAGATTTTCACTGAAGAAATCTATAGATCTACCTTCTTGGCTTAGTACTCTTCCTACTACAATTCCACTTGCATCACACTCCAATGTGAACAAATTATCAAAACTAGGTAACAAGAGGCTGGGTTGGGTAGCCACTTGTTGCTTCAACTTATCAAAGGCATTCTCTTCTTCAAGAGTCCATCTGAACTTGGTTTTTAACCCTCCTTTAATAGTGTCTATCATTGGTGCACAAATTCCACTAAAATTCCTTATAAATTTCCTATAAAACTGAGATAACCCAAGAAAATTGCTTACCTCTATCCCCGTGTTTGGTGTTGGCTAATTCAAGATAGCATCCACCTTGCTTGGGTCTATTTTCAATGAACCTTGAGATACTACAAACCCCAAATACACAAGCTCTTGCTTAAAGAACTCACACTTCTTAGATTGACGGATAACTTCTCCTCCTGCAACCATTTGAGTATAATCTCCACATGTTCTAGGTGTTCCTCTGCTATCTTACTGAAGATGAGTATATCATCTAGATAAATTACCACAAATCTTCTAGTGTAATCCTTAAGCACCTCATTCACGAGCCTCATGAATGTGCTAGGGGAATTTGAGAGTTCAAATGGCACAACTCTCCACTCATACAACACATCAGTGGTTTTAAAATTTGTCTTCCATTCATCCCCATCTTTTATTCTAATTTTGTGGTACCCACTTTTTAGATCCGATTTAGTGAAATACTTGGCCCCTCCAAGAAATTCCATCAAATCCTCAACTCTAGGTATAGGGAATCTGTATCTAATAGTAATTCTATTGGTAGCCCTAGATTCAGTGAAAAGTCTCCAATTACCACCTTTCTTGGATGCCAAGACCACAGGTATGACACATGGATTGATGCTCTTCTTGATTATCCCTTGGTCTAGTAGCTCCTACACTTGTTTGGCCACTTCTTGGTTTTGTTTTGGTATGAGCTTGTAGGCTACCTTGTTGGGTAATGAAGCCCCTGGTATAAAATGTATCTGATGACTGATATCCCTTTTAGGAGGTAATGTTTCTGGTGTTCCATCACTGATTATGTCTTTGAACTTTCCAAGTAACTTTTGGACTTCTTCTGGTATAGGTGTTTGAGTAACCTTTTCTTCTTCCTTGGGTATCACAACTATAGCATAACCTTCACCTCTTTTTTGATTGAGAGTGTTAAGGAACTCCTTTCCACTGCTTATTAAGACATTAGGGGTCTTTGACTGTGTTTCCTCTTCCTCTAATGGAGACTGTATCTTGAATGTCCTACCCTCCTTCTTGAATGAGATGGTGTTCTCTTTCCCATCATAGATGGCTCCTCTATCATATTTTCATGGTCTTCCCAATAGGAGATGGAATGCATCTATAGGCAACACATCACAAATCAACTTGTCTTTGTATCCTCCAATGGAGAACTCCACCCATGTCTCCTCATTCACAAGGAGACTTTGCCCTTTATTCAGCCATGTCACCTTGTATGGATTAGTATGGGGTATCTTCTCCAACTTAAGCTTTTTTACTGCTTCCTCTAAGATGATGTTATCTGTGGAATCTGAATCAACTATAACTTTACATACTTTCCAAATTATTTTTCATCTTATTTTGAATAAGGCTCTTCTTTGTTTTGGCTCCTCCTTAACTAGTTGTCTGATTAGAACTCTTCTAAACATCAATTTCTCCCCCATTTTTGACTCAATATGACTAATCTCTAGTGACTTGACACTCAAAGTGTCTTCTTGGGCATATGCTACTCTCTTCTTAGTGTTTGAAGAAGAAATTTTCTCAGGGAACCTATAAGAAGGGTGACTCGTCTGTCCACAATGATAGCACTTCATATTAGCAAAGTAGGAATTACTTCTACCTACACCTCTTCCTCTATTAGAACCCCCTTGAGTTCCTCTACCTCTTCCACTGACTCCTCTAGGAGTGGTTTAATTTCCATGCTCTGCAATCTTAGACTCTCCTTGGTTTCTTTGATAAGTTCCTCTACCTTGGTTTCCTCCTCTATGTCATCTTTGATCTCTTCCTCTTCCTCTACCTCTGGAAGTTTGATCTTGTTTCCTCCTACTCTTCTCTTCAATCTTTATAGCCAATTGATAACATTGGTGCACTTTTTTGGGACTTAGAAGAGTCATCTCTTCTTGAATACTCCATTTTATCCCATTTAGGTATCTAGCCACCTTAAGGCTTTCATCCTCAGACACATTGGATCTCATGCAAAGCTTTTGAAATTCCTCAATGTAGGAATTGACATCAAGATCATTTTGTCTTAATCTCTATCTCTTCTTGTGTAATTGAATTTCATAATCATCTGGCATGTATGCTTCTTTCACTTTGACAACCATTCCCTTCCAAGTGGAAATTGGTTTCTTTCCTTCTTTTTCTCTCTCTATCTAAATGAACTTCCACCATGTCAATGCAGAGCCTCTAAGCCTTGAATTTTCCACCTTGACCTTTTGAGCTTCTGTAACTCCATCACATTCAAAGTGATTCTCCATGCCTTTAATCTATTCCATGACTACATCTGCCTCCATCTTTCCACTGAAGAGTGGTATTACTTCAAGTACTCATGGCTTTCAAAGCCTTCAAGAATGGTTCTTCATGCAACAAAGGGTCAGGCTCAGGGACTTTATCCTCTTCTATAACCTCTTTCCCCTTAGCTTCTTTCCCTTCCAACTTATCACTGACTTGCTCAGTCTTGGTATACACTTTACTCAATGCTTGTTCAAGTTGAGATATCCTTTCCCTTAATAGCTTATTTTATACTTCCTAATCATCAAACTTCTTGGCCAATTCCACATTAGTCACCATGATTGTTGACCCACTAGACTCACAATCTGACATGCACTATACAATCCCAAATCTTTTGGGGCTCTGATACCAATCTTATAGGGATGATGGATGAACCAATCACTATTTCATGCTACTAGTCTTCTTCAAATACTTCTAGGGTTTCCTCACCACACCACTTGTTACCTATAGGACCTTTACTATCTAAGGATCCCCTAGTTTCTCTAGTCACCCCAACTACCAAGAAAGATTCACCAAATAAAGCCAAAACTTGATGCATTCTTGCTACACTATCCATAGCCCTTAAACCACCTTAAAGGCTTCTAACCTCCAAATTTTTAAATTGGTCTTACAGAGGTGTGGAGGTTTCCATAAATACTTCAATGCAACCCACTATGGCCATTATGATTCCCACCTAGTTCAACCAATAAGTTGATTTTGTCAAATCTTCACAAAATAGACCTAAAAGGCTACTAGCCCAATTAGGTCTTCTAATCTGAGAAATTAGGAATTTTATCCTAATTCATAGAAAAGAACCCTAGATCTTTTCTTTGGATTCTTGGTTCAAATGCCTACCCCTCAAGGATTTTTTGGGTCTTGGGGTCACCACCTGCCATATAGTGCCCTAACTCAAAATGAGTGAAATTAAGGGCTTTTAGGCTTTCTCTTGCTCCTCTGCAACTTAGAAAGTTTACACTTAGTAAATGGATTGGTGTGACCTTTCCCTCTTCACAAAATCATTCCAAGACTCCTATCTTCCAATTCCAAAAGGAATGTTTCTACTCGCTATGCACCTCTGTAAGTTGTGCTCTCTGCAACTTAGTCTTCCCTAGCCGAGCTCACCCTTGGATCACCTAGGGAAAGACATTAAAATTAGCTCCTCTAAAATTGAGGGCCCAATCTCCTATAAAATATTTACACATGGATTCTAGACACTATTCCCAAGGGGTTGTTCAAATTGGATGGTGGGAAAGTGAGCTAGAACATCTTTGCAAACTGCCTAGACAAACCCAGTGACAATGCAAAAACCAAACTATTTACAAAAAGAAAACAAAAATCCTAACTAATAGCACACATAATCAAGAAAAAATGTATACTACTTCATTCATGAGTTACGTTTCCAATTTCAATCCTCTAACTAACCACTGTCATGAAATTACACAATAAATGCTCACAAAACAACTATAAATCTTGATTTCCCAGAAAATCTATCTGTACAATGGGTATCCAACCTTGTACCTCAGTCCAAAAATGTCTTAAGTAGGGTGGTGAAGTATTTATTTTACCTTTAGGGATATTTTTCATCAATTTTTCCAATGTTGACAATGTTGTTTGAGCAACATTTCAAAGTTGCAAAGTTGCAAAATGTAACTTTACAACTTTTTGACATTTTTTGCAAAACTCACTAAATGAGTTATGATCCTCATTAAACTTCACCAAAGACCTTAAATATGGTTGAAACATGATTCCAACCTAACCTAGACCCTACTGACCTCATGATGACATCATCAACATACTTGTGCATATCAGAAGACTTTACAACTTCTTAGCCCCTAATTGCACTTTGCAAAAGTCCTAAGACTCAAATGAACTAAACCCTATTGCACCTACTCTGTGGTCAACATGACCTTAAGCTAAACACAAAAAAAAATCCATAAGGAAAACACACAATTGAAAAAAAAAATATTTCCCTAGAAAACCTATGGTTTCTCCTACACCAAATTGCCTATGTCAAATTGTATTTGAGAAACTAAAAGGATATCTAGCTAATCCACTCGTGATGGTGCCACCTATTGCTAACCATCCTTTGATTTTGTACATATATACCATAGAGGTTGCATTAGGTTCTCTTTTGGAATAGCTAGATGACACTGGAAAAGAATGAGCAATTTATTACCTCAACAGGACACTTATATGTTATGAGTTGAATTATTCCCTCATGGAAAAGGCATGTTTGGTTGTTATCTTAAACACATAAAAATTATGACATTATATTCTCAATCATAAGATTCACCTTGTTGCTAAGATTGATCCACTCAAGTATATCCTGTCATGAGCTAATCTTACTGGTCGTATGATGAAATGGGTTATGATCCTCAGTGAGTTTGAAATTGTTTATGTGGATTGGAAAGCTATAAAAGGACAAGTCATTATATATCAGTTAGCTAAAGCACCTGTTGACAGAAAACATCCTCTAATCCCAGATTTTCCAGATGAATCAGTCCTCAATCTTGCCCCGAGTATCCCATGGAAACTTTATTTTGATGGATCCTTTACTCAGAAAGGATCGGGGGCAGGAATCTTGTTTGTTACACCACAAGGGGATCTCATCCCTAAGTCCCACAAATTACAATTCCTTTGTACCAACAATATTGTAGAATATGAAGCCCTTGTACTTGAACTTCATCAAGCCATATAATGGAATATTCTTAGTTTGTTAGTATTAGGAGATTTAGAATTGGTTATCAAACAAGTTCTAGATGAATATCAAATAAAGGATGATAAACTACTTCCCTATCGGTGCACAGTTGAAGACCTTAAACAACATTTCATTGACTTGGTCTTCCAGTGAATTTCTCCCACAAACAATAAAGCAACTGATGCAATGGCTACCATCAGATCCATGAATTACCATGCCAAAATATAGTGCATGGTGTGAATTTCTCATTGAGAATCTTACAGTCACTGCCTGTGACTAACCCAAAATTGAAATGGTGTGTGAAATTGTTGATCCTAATTCCTCGTCGTATCAAGAAATCTATTCCCACCATAATGACAGAAATACCCCACTTTCCTTTACACCTAATCAACAAAAAACCTCCATTCTCCACACTTCCCATTACACGATTCTTGATGATACCCTATTCTAAAAGCACTTAGGAGGAACTCTTCTAAGGTGTCAAAATTTTGATGAAGCACAAACGTTCTTGAAGGAGGTACATCAAGGAATATATGGGGCTCATTCTAGTGATCTCACCTTGACCAAAAAATTGCTACGTACTGGATACTATTGGCCTACCATAGAGAAGGATGCCTATAACTATGTGAAGAAATGTGTGCCTTGTCAGCAACACGATGATTTTACACACGATCCTTCACAATCACTTCAGCCCACCATCACCCCTTGGCCCTTTTCTTATTGGGGCCTAGACCTAGTTGGCCAGATTTTCCCCAATTCTTCCAATGGCCATAAATACATCCTTTCCACCACTAGATACTTTACCAAGTGGGTCAAAGTTGTTCCTCTTACCTACACTACTGGAAAACAGATTTCAAATTTTATTCTAAACTACCTTATCTGTCGCTATAACATTCCTCAAGACATCATCACTGATAATGTAGGACCTTTTAAAAACAAGGATGTCACAGAATTGTGTAGAAAATTTGGCATTACCCACCATACCTCTTCCAAGTATTTCCCGCAAGGTAATGGTCAAGCAGAGGCTACGAATAAAACTATCCTCAAAATCCTTAAGAAAATAGTCGATGATACTGGCCGTGATTTGCACCTTCACCTCAATCCTACCCTTTGGGCCTATCACACTTCCATCCATGCCCCTACTGGAGCCACTCCATTTTCCCTTGTCTACGGTACCGAGGTTGTTCTACCCATTTAAATTGAGCTCCCTTCCCTCAGAATTTCTCTCAAGAATCTGTTGTCCGAAGAAGAATACAAATTTTCTCGCTTGCAAGAGCTTGAACTCCTCGATGAGAGATGCCTCAATTTCCTAAACCACCTCCACATGTATCAAAATTTCCTTCACCTTTATTTCAACAAGAAGATCAAACCTCACCAGTTTGAGGTTGGTGATCTCATCCTGCAGCACAACATGAAGAACCTCCAGAACTATGAAACAAAAGGAAAATTTGAGCCTAACTGGTTGGGGCCTTCATAATCACAACAAAGTTTGGATTGGGATCTTATTAGATTGAAACACCAGAAGGAGATCTGGTCCCTGATCTTGTAAATATCTTGCATCTCAAGTGCTTCTATGCTTGATCCTTCAACAATCCATTATACAACAGAAAAAATAAAAAAAATAAAAATAAAATAAAAAAAATAAAAAAGGTAAAAAGAGAAACAAAATCCATCCATTTTTTAAAACCATTTTAGTGGTGCAATGGATAAGTACCATGGTGAAAAATTTTCTTAGGCACCATGTGTAGTCAGATCCACCATCTGTTTTGACCACCTTTTATGCAATATTCATCGCCTTTCCATAATAAATTTACTACCCATATCTATGTAGGTAGTTTCGTGATGAATTTACACTTCTACAATAAGATCACATTCCCACATGCCTTAGCTTACCCCATAACACTGAGCTTTATTATAGACATAGTGATCGCAAACATTTTCACCAAATCAACATACAAATTGACTTTCTCAGCTTTATTCTATTCATAAGCAATTGCCAGCGAATCTCTATTTTCACAATCAAATCGATCTGTTTACCATCATAATACATCCTTCCGATGTTGACTTCTAAATCAATAATCACATCAAAAATTTTCATGGAAAGAACTTTTGGATTGAATGACCTCTTGGTCAAAATGCCTTTTTTGTTGATTTTATCTTATGTTTCAATATGTCCTTCTCATGACCGCCTTGATCTTTAATATATTGGTCTGTTGTGGAAAGTGCCTATTGGAATACATGTCATTTTTTGGTATGATCTATTTGTTATAGATTGTTAGTGCATTTATGTTCAATATTCAGTTATGACTATGTATGCCTCACTGGGGGCAGGATTCATGCATTTCAAATCCCTACAATGTTTTGGGTGTACCGCATCTCCTCATGAGTAACATTTCATAGGTTCCATCATTCCTAATATCTTTCATCTTTGTTCCTAACAACCCATTTGTCTAAGAGTCTAGTCCACACAAAGGAACCATGTCACTTGTGTTTTCTAACACATGGTGTGTACCTCCTCTTGCAAAATCAAACTAGGGTGTGCTCTCCAACATTAACACAATATAAATCCCACACAAATCATATAGTTAGGTTGCATTATAGTTAGGTCATATTGCATTTTGAATTTTTCTCTTGCCAAGGTTTCTATTTATTCCCCCTATCAAACTACCTAATTGATCCTATCAGACCTGCTTGATACACACAGAAACATTGTCCTCATGTGTCCTATTTTGCATTCATTTTATCTTAGTATCATTTTAGTTGCATTCATTGCATTCCTTGGGTTCATTTAGTTTCATTTTCATATCAATTAGTTTCATTTGGTCTCATTACATCTCATTTTCACTTAAGTTGCATCAAGGTTCATTTCATTGCATTTACTTTCATTATTAGTCACATTGTCATTTTATTGCATTTCCATTTAGTTACATTCATTGCATTTATTGCATCTAGTTATGTATCATTTATCATTACATCATCTCATTAATCATTAATCATTAATCATTAAAATTTGCATTGTTAATCCATTATCCATTTTAGTCATATTCATTAATCATTATACATTACACACTTATGCATTTATTATCCATTCATTACTCATTATTCATTAATCACATTTACATAACCATTACATTTTCATCCCATCTCACATTACATTGCATATATAAAGATAAAATCCATTACAATTATCCATCTATAAGCATTAACATAACCATCATCTGCATTACATGCCTGGATCACCTATAGGTTAGCATAATCATATAAATCCATCACATCCTACATGTCATTCATAAAATCATAAACATCTATATATAGAATCATAAAATATCCATAACACAAAATAGGTCCACCACAATAAATGTCCATATATATCACAAGTTTCCATCATACATCAAGTCCCTCATACATCATAAATACACATCTACATATCAAAACTACAAAAATGTGTATCAAAATAGTATGATAATTTATGATGGTGGTTGTGATGGTCATGCACTCCCTCCCCCTCTGGGTGGATGGGGTGGTATCCCCACTGATCCCTACGAGTCTCGACCTATTCTCTATGACATATATCTCTCTATATGTGTCGGCTCTCACTTTCCCTCTGGCACCACCCTAAAATATAGGCACATATAATATGCAACATCCCATCCTCTCCTACCTGCCTCCCTGTTTGCTTCAAAAATGTTTACTAGAACCTGACCTACTCCCCCGGCCATAGCCACCTATCGGGCTATATCCCACTCTACTCAATAGGTCTCAACCCATCTCTATGCAGCATCTCACTATGTTGTGAGGGCCACTATCTGCTCCACCATGCTGGCCTTCTCTACTCTCAAGGTCTCCTCATCTTGTCCCTCTATGGAGAAATCCCCGTTGTCTACTCGTTCCTGTAGTATGTCCAATTCTCTTTGTGCACTGTCTGCTCAGGCGGTCTCTCCAGCTAGTACCCCCTATACACAGGTCAACTCCATCTGTATGCTGCTCTCTTTAGCTTGAGAGGTGGAAATTTGTCTCTGTACCCTAGCCAACTCTGCCTATAAGCTACTCTTTGTAGCCTAAGATGTGGCTAGCAACCCCTATAATCTCCTTAGCTCTATCTGCAAGCTATCCCACTTTACAACCATGATATCATGCACCTCTTGGGCTATATGGCCTACTGGTGGCCCCTGTGGTATCTTCCCCTCTCCTTATGGTCCCTATACATCTGGAATGAATGGTGGCATCCTTCCTGCTGGTCCCTATACCTATCCTTGTCACCTCACAATGAATACCCTAGGCTGGACTCTCCTACCTCCGGCCCCTCCTCCATCTCCTCTCTCTCCCTCATTATCATCATCTCCCTCATGTCTGCCGCCCTCCTCCCCTGTGGCTGCCTACTCATCGACCTGTACCATGCATGGTACTATAAATCTAACTGGCCTGTGTGAGGCCCACCACTATGCATAGACAAGATCTAATCTTGCGTCGTGGAGTGACTCTTGAGCCCTAATCCAAGTGATTTTTTTCATCTCGAGCCAAGATCCCCTAGCTCCCCATAGGTCTACTCCAATTCCCCATATGCTCTCCACCTCCCGAGTCACCAGTGGATGTGAGAACCCATCTGGAACTGCACCTTGAAGCTTCCCCATCTGTCTGCACACTCTCGAGGGCATATCTCTACATATCACATACAAAGTGCACCCTATGAGCCAGCAGTCAATCAGAGTAGTCATCCTCTATGTACAACTATTATTATGGGTCCTAGTGACCCCATCCCTCGCGCCCTGCATAGGGTGCCCACTCTGTCTGACCCATCTCATATATTGTCTAACACTGGTATCCTATCAAGTTTGTTGACTCATAGCTGATCAGTGGTTTGTACATACAGGAAAAAGGCTCATAAGCCTCTTTGGTCTCTTGCATCCTAATAGGGCATATGACAATAATGTGCTCCCATGCCCATACTAATAAAAGTGTGCATCCTGCTCCCAATGCCCTACCCTTATGGTAGGTGCACATATGTAAATCATAGTACAACTAACCATGGGTGGTGTATCCCCAGCAGTACTGCTACCCATTTTCCTCCACCATGTTGCTGAGGATTCGAGCCCAACCAATCAAAAATCCATGACCCGCATGATCTGGCATCATGCGCCCTTCGATCAACCCTACCAAATATAGTGCTACCCACTGTAACCGTGGCCACACCACCAAATCCCCCGTTTATGACATCGACTGTCATGTGGTGGGAATCTCCTCAAAAAAAATTCAAAATTCCATCTCCATGCGAGGCTCTGAACCCTCGTAGCAATAATCAGGAATCAACCCTCGAATCAACATTTTGTATATCCTCCACACATCATGCAAAGTAATCATAGCTTCCCCTATGGGGAAGTGAAAGCTAGAAGTGGTTCTATGCCACCTCTTGATCAATGTCAAAATGAGCACATTATGCAGTCTAAGATGGGGCCGGAGATGGACGTGCTCCAGGACGCATAGTGTGACCAGTCCCCACTCCTCTGCTATTAGCTCATGCACCAGTGCCATCGTTGCTAGATAGCACTCCCTCGTCCAGAATGATATCATGTCCTCCTGCATCCATAGTTACCCATGTTAGTTAACCTTCTTTCTATGATCGGGGCATCAAAAAATCCCCCCAGAACCCCTTCTACTAAGCTTTTTCTTCTTTTTTCATCCATCTCTAGGTCAATCGGTGGAGACACCAATTTTCCCGTGTAGACGTGGATCCGCATAGATGTTGATCCACAGAGATGATGGTATAGGCCACTGCCTTTTTCACCTGTATAGATGCCAAATTAGTTTCATTGTCTTTGCTTTATTTTCCCTCATTTTCTTGCTCTTGCCGACGGTGATCTCGTGATCCCCATCTGCGTAGACAATGATCCCTAATCGGTCATCTACAAGGATGAAGATCTGTCAATTTTCATCTACGTAGACGACGATCTAGAAATCATTTTTCAGTATGGGCCAGTATTTGGCACCTTGAGAGCATCATAAATGCACTATTGAACTTTAAATGTGTAAAGGACAAAGCTGGCCTTGACTACTCACCGGTGATCCTGCGTCTGCGGGTCACTAGTAGCTCCTAAGGCACTCTCCTAGCTGCAAATGGTCTCGTACATCCACCATATCTTCTCTCTTCTCTTTTCTTTAAGATTTTTGTGAGTGAAAATAACTTCTTCCTGGGCCCCAATGGACTATTTATAGGCCCCTTAAGACCCATTTTCCCATCCCAGTCCCCGTTTTTCCATCCTGATCCTAGTTTTTTGCTCCGATTCTTCTAGATATACCATGTAATTTGTCTTTCCCCCTTTTTCTACCTTTTTAAGAAAATTTCACAAAAAAATATTTTTTCTATTATTTTCTCGAGGGGGTACACTCCTTTACCATCATCGCCCTAGATCTTTCTGGTCCTTCAAGGGCATCTTATTTTCTTTTCTTTGACGTGACACCGCTTTCGACACTACATCAAAGAGGGGAAAAATGTAATATTTATTCTATGTGATCTCGGGGGATTTGAGCAATTTAAACACTACTACATTTGGGGACAAATTTTGACAGAAGTTTCTGATGGGTAACTTTTTCTTATGAATTTGGTGTTTTTTTTTTGTAATAGGCCCCGATGATGTCAGTATTCTGATGGTTGTTTAATTGACCATCGGAACTCTGACAGATTTAGGGTATACATTAAAAAAAATGTGAAACAGCCTCATCATTTTCATTTTGATTGGAGAGCGGTAGAAAAGGAGCGACAGCTGAGCGCGGGAGAAGGTATGTGATTTCTTCATCTTTCGAGCCTCTGGCATCATATTTTAATCCATTTCATTTTATTGTTGAGGGAGTTTCTCTCTAAAATGACCGCATTCTACTGGTTTCATTCCCTAGCCAGTGCTTTATCTCTATTATTTGATGTTATTGGTGCTTGTGCTCAAGGATATCGATTCACTGTATTCAAATGTTTGGATTCACGTTTGTTGATATTACTGGCATATGTGTTTAATGAT
>MU224981.1:192095-234150 GCA_018584345.1 Thuja plicata | reverse complement strand
ATCCATGCACAAAATGTTCTAGTGATCGTATAAAATTACTTTAGGCCTCCAGTATTGATGAGATGTACAAGTGTAAAATGTTTTTGCGAGACTAGGATCAATTTGTGCAGTGTACATAAATGCAAGGCAGTGATTATTTTCGACGATCGATAGGTAGCTAGGACAGTAGCTAGGACTAAAGATAACAGAGCTCAAGAGACCATCATAGGTTGTCTATTTCTTCGGTCTATATTATTCACAGAATGTTTTACATTGCATTAGCTCATCAAATCTAGGGATTTGAAAGAATTTAATAGAATATTTTCATGACAATGTATATTATTTAAGTTGCCATTGCACGAATTTATCTACTTCCCACACTTGTATACTATGAAGACGGCGATAAAGAAGCATCTCCTACCATGGCCATGCTTCTTTATTGTCATCCTCATAGTCTACAAGTGCGCGAAGTAGATAAATTTGTGCAACGTCAACTTAAATAATATACATTGTCATGAAAATATTCTATTAAATTATTTCAAATCCCCGGATTTGATGAGCTAATGAAAGGTAAAACATTCTATCAATAATATAGACCGAAGAAAGAGAGAACCTGCGATGGTCTCTTGAGCTATTTTATCTTTAATGTGCATAACCGTCAGTTTTTCAACATTTCATAATGAATTTCTGACAGAAATGCTATACCTTTGACAGATAAAATGTCAGAGAATCATAATATACGACAGTTCTTCCGACAGTAATGTTATATGTTTGACAGGGCAACCTGTCGAAGAAATGCTGCACGACTGTTGCTATTCCGACAGTTCAAGTGTCACAAACAGAAATTTTTTGACAGACATTTCGACAGTAATGCTATATATCCGACAGGTATATCTATCGGAACTAGGTTGCAACTGTCAGTATGCCAACAGTTATAATGTTAGAAAGGATATGTTTTTGACAATTATTTTCGACAGAGATTGTATATTTCTGATAGGTTATGGTGTCAGAATGCCGATAGATGAACCATAGGAAATGTCATAACGAAGCGGCTGTCATGTGCAAGTTTCCAACGTGATCTGGTGTGGGTAAATCGACAGATGTGTCTTCTGTCGCAATTTCCTACACAAAAATAGCGACGGACTCATCTATCAAAATACCAACAAATAAGCGTTGGAAATCTGACAAATGGCCGTCAAAATTTGACCTCAAATGTACTAGTGAAACTAGGTGGCTCTTGAAAATTCTCTTGTTAGACATTATACTTAGAAATGCTCTTGTAGACATGTATGAAAAATGTGGAAGCATACATCAGGCATGTGAATTTTTGGACAAAATGCCTAAAAGAGATGTCATCTCATGGAAAACCATGACTGAAGGATATGCACATAATGGACTTGGAAAAGATGCCCTAAAATATTTTGAATTAATGAAGTGATCTGGAAAAAATCCTAATATTTTAAGCTTTTCTTATGTTCTATGTGCATGGAGCCATGGACATCATTCAAAGAATAATGAATAGAGGAATTTTTTGAGATGTTTCAGTTGCAAGTGCCCTGGTAGACATGTATGCAAAGTGTGGAAGTGTAGACAAGGCATGTCATGATAGGACAGTATAAGGTAACTTGTTATAGTTTAGTTTAAAGGAATTGTGTGTTGATAAAAGGAAGTATGGATAGAGCTCAAGAGTGAATTGAAGTGTGTAGGACTAGACTAAGGAAGGGTTGTTACTAGTTGGTGATGGGTTAGACAAGGGTGGAAAGCCCTAGATACAAAATATTAGGATAGTGATTTGTAATAAAGGAAGATAAGCTGGGTTGAGTCAAAAAAAGACAAGCAATTTATCAACAAGCCACCTCACCTAGTAATACCACATCATAGAAGAAGTCCACTTCATCATTTTGAATTTGAGATTCATGGTCCCCATGCATATTAACCAATCATTTTGAAATTTTGGTAGGTTTGAAATATTTCATTAGAAATGATCTCTTTTAACTTAAGGGAGCGTTAAAGTATGAAATTCAAAATGACCCAATCATCATTAGAAATGATGTCTTTTACAAGTTATGTTAATTTTAGAATTTATGATATGATGATAATTGAGCTACCACATAATCTATGTCCAAGTAACCTGTACACTGGAGGTATCCTCCACCTTCCAGGCTGTCTACATACTTGTATCCATGGGATCAAGGCCCTTGGAACTCACACTCTCTAACCATATGTAGTTCTATTTGAATTATGTTCATGAATTTGTAATGGGAACGCACCCTTTTAGGGTATTTAACTGATCTCGAACAACTCTTCAGTGGTTGACACCCACTCGAGCGTGTCCACCAGATCCTATATCATCTAACACAATACTTGAAGTTCTTGTCATATGATTAAAATTAAAATATGTGTTTAGAGTTTTCCTATGTGTATCAGTCATATTTTCCTCTCCTCTTACTATTGTTGATCCAAATTTCCTCTCGATCATTGGAAAGCCCCTTATTTATTTGGGGAAAACAATGTCCAAATGAAACTATGCAGGGTTTTGGACAATGTTATAAGAAAAAACTATGTTTGTAGTCAATTACCTATTTCCACCAAGGGTGGTAGCATCACACAAAATATATACATGAGATGAACACTAACAATAAATACATATATAACCCTAACCATAACTCTAACCATAATTCTGAAATGGATAATAGCAGAGCTAGGGCATCACGGGGAGTGAGAGTGGGATCAAAAGAGGAAGATGTTTCTGAGGATGAAGATAGTGAGGCAGATGATGGGGGTTGGGCCTTCAGGGGGTCCCTGTGTACCATGTGCGCACACTTTTCTACTTTTGATGGGGGCCAAGATCTTGGGGTCTCCTTGGCAGCCCCTCTGCTTTTGGGGGGGGGGGCTGATTGTTTGGCATTTGTTGCTTCTGACAGGGCTCTATTATTTAGCGTCATGTCTAATGGTGTTAGGTGAAGATTCATGGTGTCAAGTCTTATACTTGGTGGAAGGGTTGCAAATCTTTATTGGATGCCTAAGGGTCCAGGGTGCTGCAAGGATTTAATTAAAGTGGTTGATGCTACTAGGTTGGACTCTAATTAGGCCAAATTTTCCTCTTTCTGTTCTACCAGGTCTGTGACCTTCATTATTTTTTCTCCCCCGTTTATGGATGATTCTTATTTATGGGTGAGTGGATTGGTTCTCCCTCTTTTGGTGGATTCTCTCTTTGGTTGTTTCCTTCTATGATATACTCCTATTGAGGTGGATTATATGCCTATTGAGGTGGGGTTCTCTCTTGTGACTATTTGGTGATGGAGATTCTCTTTTCTCCTACTCCCTCCACCTTTGACTCCTAATGAGGTGGATGCCACACATCCTATGGGGGTGGAATGTGTTTGCTGGATAGATTGTTCTTGTGGCCACAAATGTCCTCCTCTTTCTTATTGATACTTGATGGTTGGTTGGATATGGATGGGTGATGGCTCTTCTCTTTTCGAGGTTGAGAAGTCTCCTTTGTGGTGCCAGTATAGTGCTAGAGGAAAGACCTTGGTAGTTGTTGGCCCGTGGTCTTGGTTTCCCAGGTATTTCTACAAGTGGCTTGTTTTTGCTGATGGTCAAAGATTTCTTTTATTGATGTAGGATCTAACCCTCTTGGGTATCAGTTTTGTTTCCATTGTTGTGGGTGAGGGAGTCTATTGTAACCCTCATTTAGTGTTTTTTGTTGCTTTCTTTTGGCTGGGGGTTTGTAGGAATCTGTAGGTGGATGTTGTTAATTTTCAAGGGCTCATTCTGGAGATTGGGTGTTTTCAATTAAGGGTGAAGGAAGTTTTTGGGACTGGGCTTACTCTAGTTGGTTATTTTGGTTTAGGGAGCCTTGTCAAAACCCTTGATATTGGTTTGAGGAGCCTTAAAACCCCATCAATATCTTTCTGATGTAAGGCTTAGGCCTTCTTCTCTATATTTTGAGAAGTTGGAGCTTTAGTTTTTATTATTTTTTGTTATTGTTGTTGTTGTTGTGTTGGTTTGGGGGTACTAGTAGTCTATGTTGGGGGGTTCTGTAATGCCTCTCTCTTTTTTCTGTAGCTATCTCTTTTTGGGTTGTGCTTCTATTTCTTATCTTTCTCTACTATTGTAAAGGCTTACAGCTCCCTTCAAAAAATATTTTTACCTTAATCAAAAACAATAAATACATGTATCACATCCATCATAAGATTCACATATGAATTAAAAACATTAAAATGTCCATCATGAATTAATTATGTAATGGCATTATAATTATATACATAATGAATAAACTATGTGTTGCCCCACTTTTGGTCTACATATCTTTGGGACAAAAGTGTATGTTTAATGTGTAGTAGTAGTCTTGAAAGCTTCGTGTGAGCCTTAAGTCTAAGTCTAGTTTCCCCTTAGGCTAGGAGACCCTTATCGGATTTTCCCAAATTGACCTCCCCTTTGTGAGCCGATGGGAATTTGGGTCTGAAATCATATTTCTTTGGGTAGGTTAGGTTTCCAAATCTGATAAAGGTCATATTTCAAAGGATTCTAACATTGGCATTATGTGCAGTTGAAGTATCTAGCCTTAACACTTCATTTTGCAGTCTTGGCAAAAAAATCAGTTTTCAGCTTCTCCATGGCAGAAAATCACCTCTAGAGGGCATTTTCTGCAATTTACATAATTGAAAGTTTCAAGAGTCAGTGAAAGTTGAAAATGAGTAGTTTGGGAATAAGGAAGCTTGGGAATTAAGATTAAATAAATTTCAAGCGAAGGGGATCGATTGAATGAGGAAGAATTCGAGGTGCAAGCTTACTGGTGGAAAAGTGGAAAATGGCTTCTCCGTTGCCCAACAAGTGGGTTTTGACTTGCGAAGTATGCTTTCTGCCAGATCATTAAAATGGAAACACTTGGGAAAGGGATCCATCTCATAGGTGATTTGAGGCATAAATAATGTTGACACAATCAAGCAAATCAGTTTAGCATCTCGATATGCTAAAAATCTCCTTCAACAAATTTTTGAGTTGGGAGCACCTCAAAAGTATTTCTCCGCCCAAAAGGGAAGCAGAAAAGTGATTTTATGTTGCCTCCAAAAAATTACCGTTACGGTTACTAAATTGAAAGGATGTTTCTTAACAACCCATAAAAGTAAAGTCATTAATTCAAATAAATTTGTTTGGGATCATAACAGGCTTTTTCATTAATGCTTAAGTCTTTTCATTCATGTGGCACGTGAAGTCAGCTGTTAAACGGTAGGAATTCAAAAGTTATAAATTTAGAGAACTGTTGCAAAAATAGGCTACTGTCTATTTTATGAATTTTTTTATTTGAAAGCCTTAGAAATAATTATTTCATGCTTTTTACATCCCAAAAACATATACCCAAATTCCTTAATCTCAAATTCTAAGTTTCAAAGATGGCTACCAGATTTATGGGTTTTGACAGAATAAATGGAATCACATCCATGTGGCACAACATCTCAGATACATCTCTAAAGTTCTTTGATATGAAGAACTTTTAGAATAGGCTAAAGGTAGACTAGATGCATCCCATCACTGAGAAGTTGAAGGAGAATGGATTAGTTGAAGCCGTTGGTTTTCCTGTAGCTATTCAAGCCCCTGAACTGATCTGAGAATGCATAGCTCAATACAACCCAGACACCAAGAAAAACCTCTTTCCTGATGACACAGTGCTACTCTATATTGATAGAGAATAAGTTTAGAAATTGCTTCAAATCCAGGAGAAATATGAATATTCAAAAATGACATACAGTCAGGCATTGATTGAATATATAGCAAAGAAGTCAGTATGGAAGAAGGAGATAATGAAGGCATGGTTTCAAGAGCGTAGAAGCACCAAAGGGAAGCTACAAAAAACACTATATGGCACTAACCTGAAGCCAGAAATCATAGACATCCTGGTGCTACTTCATAGGATCAGAGGTGAGAGTGAGGAACTCAATTTCATTGATCATCATTTCTTCTTGGTACAGATGATATGTTCTCAACACCATTTTATTGATTGGGCATTTATGGTAAGTGAAAATCTGGCCAATGCCCTAGATAAAGCTAAGCATCAAAATTATTTCTACATGTCTTCAATTTTAATGTATATATTGGCCACAATTAAAATTTGGCCAGGGCTTCCTAGACTAGAGGAATTTCCAGAGGATGTTAAGAGTTATGAATTCTTCCCCTGTTTATAGTTACCCAATAGTTATGCTGACTATCTCAGAGTAAATGATACATTCACAATGAGATTGTGCAGGGAGCTACAAGATTTCCAGAAAGGAGATTTTCTCCTAAAGCTATGGCTGTTATCAGCCAGTTTGGGTGCTTTTTCATTCAGTTTGTAGACTTGTCATATATTCATCTTACAGGTTTTAATGAATTCCCTTTGAAGCTGCCCAGATATCCTGATGATATGATCGTGCCAATCGAAGTGATGAGGCAAGCACTCCAAGTGAACTTGATTTGCGTTGATGCTAAGAAGAAAGGATATGAGTTCCCGATGGCCATTGGAGCTTACAGTTGTGCATCCCGGTCTGAAGCAAAGAATGTTCTTAAGACTTTCTCCAAAAGATTCCAGTTGGAGACATATGATGTTCTAAGGCCACTCTACGACCCTGTAAATTATGCCCATGACCATCTACAAATGAGTCATGTTATCCATCATGTTGACAATATCGAATATTATTGGGCCAATTGCAAATATGACTTGGAGAGAAGAGAAAGATTTTATGCCAGGTTAACTATTGAACAAATCAAAAAGTTCAAGGTTAACATTGCGGTTGAGGGACTAGAATATGATGGCCAACATATGTATGATGATACATATTTGGAGATGATCAAACCCCTCCCCATAAGCTCTAAGCCCATGCTAGAGCAAGTCATCAATAATTTAGAAACTTTGATGGGTGGGATCTACAAAAGAAAAGAGCAGTGGGTTGAATGGATTGCAGGCAGAAGGAAGGGATCAGAAAGGAAACCTCCTACTCAAATGACCCCTACAAAAGACACTTCGAGCATTGCAGCAACTTCTTCAATAATACTCTCGACCGTGGCCAAAGATTCATCTCAGCCAGCCGGTGCAGGTGACGAACCTCCTAAGAAAGAGATCCAACCAAAGAATACATGTGGAGAAGGCCCGCTTCCAGACCTAGCCAAGTCAACAGAAGAGCGCACTAAAGGTGTAGGACCTGAGCAATCAGCTAAAGATATTTCTATAGATACATAAGTCAGCACTTCGACCCAAGATAGTCCAAGGAAAGGGTCCCCCATTATATTAGAAGTGGGTGAGGATACCTCCAATACCTAAGCCACAGAATCAGATGAAGAGGCTGAGAAATAGTAGAAGGTTGCTTCAGTCACCAAATTGGTGTCCTCTTCCCCTACCTCTGTAAATCCATTTTCTTCAAGACCAAAGTCTACTCCTCTAGTTATTAGGATATTGTTTATAGAGGAGTTGGTCTCTGCCACCAAGGTCACCAGCGCCAAGTCATGGATAGAGAACACTCTAGAATGCAAAAGAAAGAGGGTAGAAGAAGGAGCTCCTAGAAAAGATACTTTAGCTCAAGCCTTGCAATATAGCACCACTACAACAAAAGATAAGAAAGTAAAGACACTTTCCATATTGGGCCAGGATCTAGAACCTGGGCACTTCACTATGGAGGTAGAGAAACCCATGAAGGAGGGTAGGTTTGAAGATTTAACCCCTTCAGATTTTGAGCTACACTCATTTGACATGGGCTTAGCTCGACATGATACCAAAGTGGATTGGTGGAAATCCACTAATGTAGTAATTGAAGAAGTGTTGGAAGAACTTAAAATAGCTAAGGTACAACTTAAGGCCAAAGTCAGTGAACTGACTAATTTCATCTGATAGTTGGTCACTCCAGTTGCTAGTATTCCCAGTACTCAGACCACTTTTGATCCTAGTGCTGCAGATAATCAAGCCATAATAGCCAAATTGCAAGAGCACAGGAACTTCACGCAGATCAGCAAGGGATGGATCGAGAGACTCAAATCTAAAGGATTGGTATTTTTCGAGCAACTGGGTAATGCTCTCTTAAGACTGGAAATAGAAAGGAGCAATATTGAGAAGAATTTGCAAACTCTCACATATGAGAGAGTGAAGTGTCAAGAATGCATAGTGATGCTTCATGTGGCAGTAAATATGAAGACCAAGGAGGAATTGAAAGCCAAGATTCTACAATGAGGAGATGAACCTCTAATCGAGTGGCTTCAAAGTCTAGAGTTTAAAATTGAGATGATCATTCAGGCTAAGACAGGGTTGCAACAAACAGATGTTAAGATCAAGGAGGAGTAGAGTAAAGACTTGAAGATTTTTCGGGGCCTTTACATAGAATGCCAAACAAGTGGTCAAGGAAAATCCCTGGTCAGTGTGGCACTCATGCAGAAATCATTCTCTGACTACATGCATAAGTTGACAGGACCATCCGTCTCTCATTTGGACAAGATGCCAGAACTTCAATAGTTGAGCGAATGTATCTTCAAGGCTAGGGAAGAGTTAAAATATTGGGTGGATGCAATCAAGAGCCTGGCCAAGGAACATTCCAGGTGGCTCATTAGATATACCAATGCCCATGTCAACATGCATGAAGATCTCATCCGAGTTATTATAGTTGTCACCGCCTATAGGGCTAAATTAGGCAAAGGGAATGAAACTGAAGCTTAGATAGATTCCCCCTTTGTACCAAATTTTGATGATATTGTAATGGATAAACCTTTGTTTATCATTTCTTCTTAAAAGAAGTTGAACCATTTTGGTTACTCTTTTTGTAACAGTCAAGACTCAAACTCTATATGTACTATACTGAAAGTTAAGACAAAGGTTGAATAAATTTTGGTGTGAAAGATAGCATTTTGTAGAGTCAAATTTGTATGTCTGAATTCCATTTCTTTAATTTCTCCACTGCATTACATTTATTTATTCATTAAAGTTGAATGCTTCTTTAGATTTAGAATTACAGTTTGTGGTTGAACCAGAATTCTGTGTTATGATTTGATGCAGTCATTAGGGCGAAATCTAGTGTTAATCTAAGTCTGGGAGATGTCCCTGTGAAATGGATTGATTCATTTTCATTCATCATTAAATATTTAAGCCTTGCATTTGCATTTGCATTATATGTTATTGCATTACTAGTTTTAAGGAATCATATGATTAATGAAGTCTTGAAATTGGATAAAGTTAGGATTGGTTTTATCCTACCTGAGCTATTTCCTATCTAGGTTTAGCTTGGTTTATCTCTTATGTTCTCGGGTCAAGAACATACCCCTGTTAGAATAGGAAGAATCAATATAGATTGAATATCTTTTACTTAATGGAGTTTGTACCTTCAAATTTAGAGGGAAATTAGTTGCTTAGTCACAATTTCCCAACTATTGTATTCAATTGTTCTTAAATATTTGGGTATTCTAGAGTTAAAGCATAGAAGAACAATCTGTTTACCAACAGATTTTTGGTGACTCTACTGGGGAGATGAACAGTCATTATACTAGAATCATATCATAGGGAAATATGGTGCTTCCCCATGAAAACATAATTCATGTGCTCCAACTGAATCTTGGATTCCAAGACAATCAAGAGGACCTCATCTCCTCATTGAACACTTTTGCCTGGAGATACAGAGGAAATACAGAGCACTATAGAAATGCTAGTCAAGTGCTTGAACAAGAAGAAGCTAGAGAAGAAGCACTTGAAAGAGCCATTCGAAGGTGGAACATAAGAAGGGAACAATGCTAAGCCGAGTGTGGAGCCAGAATAGAAGACTAGTTGGAACCTTGGAGCCCAAGATATTTCTCAGGAGTGCAAAGAAGGAAGGTGACATAGACCCAATTTTTGAGAGACTTGCAAACCTTGATTTTTCTCTACTTGAAGTACCCTGTTGGAAGAGAAGAAATACTAAGAGAAAAAGTAGACCTCCTTCACCTCCCAAAAAATCAACCCTTTTGTCTACCACTTGTCAAGTGTTAACTTTGCACAAAGTAGTTGCTCCTCCTGTTGTCAATCTAACACCCTACCTACCTCTGGTAGTTATGGCACTTCCTTGGGCTGCTATAGTTGGACCATTGCAATTGGTAGTATATAATCACCTTCCCTCAGGCTCAAGAAAGAACTTCCCCAAATTCTCTGGAGATGGGAAAGTATCTATAGATGAACACATTTCTGCATTCTTTGCTTCAGTGAATATCTTAGCAGTGCGAGAAGAAGATGTGGCTGTCAGATTATTCATTGAAACCCTAGTTGTAGGTGCTACTGATTGGTTTCACCACTTACTCAATTCCTCCATCATAGATTGGGCTTCTATGAGAGTTGCTTTTGAAGGAAGATTTAAAACTGCTGAAGATGAACATGCACTATTAACATAGTTGACCTCCATCAAGAAAGAGCCTTCTATCAGTATGAGGGATTTTGTGGCCAAATTCAATAAACTCATGAATCGTATCCCAACAATCGACAGGCCTACTACCAGGAATTTGAAAACATTTTTCATGTGTTATGCCTCCTGACATCAGTTATGATCTAAAGAGAAAAAATCCAGCCACTTTGGACCTTGCCCAAAGGAGTGCGGTGGAGTTAGAAGACCACATGATATCGGCGGGAAAATGGAAAAGAGAGATACAATCTAGAACCAATAATAGTAATGCCACATCATCATATGAGATGAGTCAAAAGTTATCCAATGAATTTATCGCTTTCAAGAGGCAGCTTCCCAGATTTAATAATCCCTATTAGCAAAACTTTCAGGAACAAACTAGAAGAAACAATGAAGGGAGGAATGTTGATGGAAAGACATTACAGTTGACTGCTCTACCATAGAGGTTAGCTATAGAAGCTCCTCCTAAAAGGGGAAACATGTGTGACTTCCATTTAACTATAGATCATGATGGAGAAATATTTCCTGATGTAGCTCATGCTTGGCAAATACATCAGACTGACAAATGGAATGCTGGAGTGTCTAGAGCTGAACCAGATTCATATTCACATGGCAACTCTAAAAACTTATATTTAGAGTATAATCAGATTCATAACAACAAGAAACATGTTATGCTACCATAGACGGGACATCCTATACAGTCTTTACCCAGAGTCAAAAAGATAAAGGCCCTACTTCCACATCTCCACCAAAGAATAATGAGGCATCTACTTCAAATTATAAGGAAGCCAATCAAGGAGTGAGGATTCTACTACCAGGTAAGGAGAAAATCTCTTTTGACATTATTCAATTGTGTAGAGATTCCAGAATTCAAATTTCCCCCATATACTATCTTAAGTCCAATCCTGTAGAACTACAAAAGCTTGTAGATTACTGTAAAGAGGGGAGTCAGAATATAAATCAAAATTCCATGACTACCATAGAAAATGAGTCTATGTTTTTAGACCCGGTTGAGCAAGGTGAGCCATCTGTGTTGGATACTTTCCAAGGCCAAAAGCCTGACCCATTCTATGTGTCATTGTATATTAATGGTTGTAAGTTAAGAAATTGCATAATAGACTCTGGAGCCTCAGAAAATATAATGCCATCAACTATAGCTAAAGCTTTAGGACTTACCATCACTAAATCTCATGGAAGGTGTTACTCTGTGGATTCCAAAAAAGTACCCCTGGTTGGGCAAATGAAAGATGCCCAAGTGGCTCTAGCAGCACATCTTGAGAAGAAAATGTTGTTAATGATACTTGTTGTTGATATACTTGCTAGTTATGGTTTGTTTCTAAGCAAGAGTTTCTATAGAGACCTAGGAGGGGAAATAAAGCTAGATTGGTCTCAAGCTCTTATCCCAGTGGGTAGAAAAAAGATAAAACTAGTGGCCTAGGAGAAAGAAAAATTCACAGTGTTGAAGTCTGATGATCCCAAACCCTAGATTCTATATCAGGAATTAGAATTTGGAAATTATATGTTGTTTACAGATGGTCATGATGAGGAAACTAAACTAGGAAAAGAAGAAGATCAGTCTTCAGCTAAAGAAACATCATCAGATATCTGGACCCTTGAATTTGATGGTAGTTGTGCATCGTTAGGATCTGGTGCAGGCGTAGTCCTCATATTGCCAGATGGCATATGTGAGCCCATGGCATACAAATCAGAGTTCAGAAACACCAACAATATAGCTGAGTATGAATCCCTACTGTTAGGAATCACTGCTTTAAAAGAAAAGGGTGTGAAAATTTTGAGAGCCCGGGGTGATGCTGAGCTAATTGTATGCCAAGTTAAAAACCAATACTCCGTAAAGAATAATAGATTGAAGAACTACAGAAATAGAGTATGGGATGAAATAGAAGCATTGGATGCATTCTTTATTGAATATCTACTAAGAGAATTAAATTCCATGGCAAACTCTTTAGCAGTATCAGCCTCATTACTCCTTCCTCACCCAGAGCTCAAAGATAAGAAATACCAAGTAGAGGTCATGTATCGACCATCTATACTTGATAATGTGGAAGATTGGAAAGTTCTCAAGGATGATAAGAACCTCCTTCTCTTCTTGGAGAGTTGTGAGCTTACTCTAGTTTTGTTCACAGGTAAGCTCAGTTCTTACCTGTGAATAAAACCAGAGTAAAATCATTTTTCAGATAGGTAAACTTCCTCATAAGATTTGTCCCAGATTTTTCTGAAATTACCAAATGTATAGTGGACATGATGAAAGGAAATGTAAGTTTTAAATGTAATGATCATGGCAAGCAAGCTTTCAAAAGCATTAAGAATGCCATAGCCAACGCCCCTGTGTTATGTCACCCAGATTACAAGAAATATTTCATAATCTATTGTTATTCCTCTAAACATACTCCGTCGGCCATCCTTATGCAAGAAAATGAGAAAGGAATTCAAGCTCCCATTTCTTTCATGAGCACACCTCTGAAAAATCATGAGTTGAACTACTCTCAGATTGAAAAGCACACCTTTGTAGTAGTAAAAGCTTTAAAGAATTTCAGATTCTATATTTTGCAGTCTCACCCCCTTGTATATGTACCTGATATTGTAGTAAAAAGTATACTAACTCAACAAGATATAGGGTGTAACAACAGAGGAGCATGGGTGGCTAAGACTCAAGAGTATGACATAGAAATCAAGCCTACCAAGTTGGTGAGAGGAAATGCACTATGTAAGGCGATGGCGGAAAATCGAGCGGACAAAAATCCTAAAGCAACACAGTTGGTTTTGACAGTAAGTATGCAAGACCCTTGGTTTGAAAATATTGTGTATTTCCTGACATATGGTGAATGACTTAAAGGATTAACTCCAAAAAAAAGGAGAGATTTAAAGTTGAAAGCTGCTAAGTACGTTATTTGGGATGACCGAATGTACAAGAGATCCATAGATGGGACTTTCTTTTGGTGTGTGGATAAGCAACAACAAGAGAAACTACTGAAGGTATTCCATGACAAAGCTTACAAAGGGCACTTTTCCTCCTTAGTCACCATGTTCAAGATATTGAGACAGTGCTATAACTGGCCAGGGATGTTCAGAGATGTGTATCATTGGGGTGCAAGATGTGAGAAATGCATAATGTTTTCTGGAAGACCACAACTAGCAGTGCTTCCTCTTAAACCAGTAGTAATTGAAAATCCTTTCCAGTAGTGGGGTATTGACTTCATCGGCCCTATTAATCCAACATCTAGTGTAGGCCATTCTTATATAATGACCGCGACAGACTACTTCACGAAATGGGTAGAGGTGAAAGCAACAAAAAGGACTACCTCAAAAGTGGTATGTGAGTTCATTAAAGAAAACATCCTGGTGAGGTTTGGCGTACCTACTAAGTTAGTAATGGAAAATGCTGCATATTTCTCCTCTCTAGAGATTACTAAATTCTATTTTGAGAATGGTATTTCAATTAGCCACTCATCATATTATTTCCCACAAGGAAATGGCCAGGCTGAGTTCAGTAATAAGAATTTGGTGAATATAGTAAAGAAACTTGTAGTGGATAACCAAAGGACATGGCACAAAAAGCTTCATGAAGCACTATGGGATGATAGGGTGACCCCCAAGAGAGATATTGGTGTTTCCCCCTTTGAACTGGTCTATGGAATTGAAGCTAATCTCCCACTACCTCTGGAGCTAGCTACTTGCAAATTGAGGATAGTAGTAGAAGATGATATATATAGAGATAGCTTAGAAAAGAGGATCATGTACTTGAATAAGCTTGAAGAAGAAAGGGAAGAGATGATTGATCACATCACATCACATCAAATGTGTGTGAAGACATTGTTTGACAAAAGAAGCAGACCTCAAAAATTTATGGAAGGAGATATGGTATTGCAGTGGGACAAGTGCAGAGTGCCCAAGGGCATGCATGGGAAATTTGAAACATTGGGGAAAGGACCCTTTAAGATCCATCAAGCATTTGAGAAAAATTCCTTTAAGGTAACTTATCTGGATGGTGAAGTATTGCCCCTGACATACAATGGTCAGGACTTGAAGCTATATCAGAGTTGAAATGAAAACAGGTAAGCCCTGTATTGTACTATAGTTACGTTTAGTTCCTTTTTTTTTCCTTAGTTAGGTTTCCTTCCTGCTTTCATTTCTGTTTTTTTTTGTATTTTTGTTGTGACCCATCCTTTTGTTGAGCTTTGCAAAACCAAAGATTTGAGTTCCTTGCTCAAACATGTGAATATCCGAGTCCCCAGACAGAGCCAGCTGTTGCCCCACTTTTGGTCTACATATCTTTGGGATAAAAGTGGATGTTTAATGTGTAGTAGTAGTCTTGAAAGCTTTGTGTGAGCCATGAGTCTAGGTCTAGTTTCCCCTTAGGCTAGGAGACCCCTATCATATTTTCTCAAATTGACTTCCCCTTTATGAGTCGGTGGGAATTTGGGTCTGAAATAATATTTCTTTGGGTAGGTTAGGTTCCCAAATCTAATAAAGGTCATGTTTCAAAGGATTCTAACATTGGCATTATGTGCAGTTGAAGTATCTAGCCTTAAAACTTCATTTTTTAGTCTTGGTGGAATATTGGTTTTGAGCTTCTCCATGGCGGAAAATCACCTCCAGAGAGCATTTTTTGCAATTAACAGAATTGAAAGTTTCAAGAGTCAATGAAAGTTGAAAATGAGAATTTTGGGAAAAAGGAAGCTTGGGCATTCAGATTAAATCAATTTCAAGCAAAGGGGATCAATTGAATGGGGAAGAATTCAAGGTGCAAGGTTACTGGCGAAAAAGAATAAAATGGCTTCTCTGTTGCTCCAACAGGCAGGTTTCGACCTACGAAGTATGCTTTCTGCCAAATCATTAAAATGGAAACACTTGGGAAAGGGGTCCATCTCATAGGTGATTTGAGGCATAAAGAATGTTGACACAATCAAGCATATTAGTTTAGCATCTTGATATGCTAAAACTCTCCTTCAGTGGATTTTCAAGTCAGGAGCACCTCAAAAGTATTTCTCCGCCCAAAAGGGAAGCAGAAAAGTGATTTTCCGCTGCCTCCAAAAAATTACCGTTACGGTTACTAAAGTGAAAGGATGTTTCTTAATGGCTTGTAAAATTAAAGTCCTTATTTCAAATAAAGCCATTTGGGATCATAAAAATCTTTTTCATTAATGCTTAATTCTTTTCATTCATGTGGCACAGGAAGTTGGCCGTTAAATGGTAGGAATTCAAAAGTTATAAATTCAGAGAACTATTGCAAATAGAGGCTACTATCTGTTTTATGAATTATTCAATTTGAAAGCCTTAGCAATAATTGTTTTGTGATTTTTACATCCCAGAAAAATATCCCCAAATTCCTTATTCTCAAATTCTAAGTTTCAAAGATGGCTACCAGATTTATGGGTTTTGACAGAATAAACAGAATCACATCTGACTGGCACAACATCTCAAATACATCTCTAAAGTTCTTTGATATGGAGAATTTTCAGAACATGCTAAAGGCAAACCAGATGCATCCCTACACTGAGAATCTGAAGAAGAGCGGATTAGTTGAAGCCACTAGTTTTCCCATAGCCGTTCGAGCCCCTACACTGATCCAAGAATGCATAGCTTGATACAACCCAGAGACCAAGAAAATCCTCTTGCCTAATGATACGGTGCTACTCTCTATTGATAGAGAATTGGTCCAAAACTCACTTTGAATCTCGGAGCAAGCTAAATATTTGGAAATGACATACAGTCTGACAGTGACTGAATATATAGCAAAGAAGTCAGTATGGAAGAAGGAGATAATGAAGGAATGGTTTCAAGAGCCTAGCAGTGCCAAAGGGAAGATGCCAAAAACACTATATGACACTAACCTAAAGCCAAAAATCATAGACATCCTAGTGCTACTTCACAGTATCAAAGTTGATAATGAGGCGCTTAATTTCATTGATCATCATTTCTTCTTGGTACAAGTGATCTATTCTCAACACCATTTTATTGATTGGTCATTTATGGTAAGTGAAAATCTGGCCAATGCCCTAGATAGAGCTAAGCATCAAAATGAATTCTAAATATCTTCATTTTTAATGTATATATTGGCCACAATTCAAATTTGGCTCGGGCTTCCAAGACTAGAGGAATTTATAGAGGATGTTAAGAGTTATGAATTCTTCCCACGTTTATAGTTACACAATAGTTATGCTGACTATCTCAGAGTTAACGATACATTTACAATGAGATTTTGCAGGGAGCTGTAGGGTTATCCAGAAAGGAGATTTTATCCTGAAGCCATGGTTGTTATCAGCCAGTTTGGGTTCTTTTAAATTCAATTTGCGAACTTCTCATATATTCATCTTGCAGGTTTTAATGACTTCACTTTGAAGCTGCTCAGATATCCTGATGATATGATCATGATGATCAAGGTGATGAGGTAGGCACTCCAAGTGAACTTGATCTATGTCAATGCTAAGAAGAAAGGCTATGAGTTCCTGATGGCCATTGGAGCTTACAGTTGTGTGTCCCAGTCCGAAACAAAGAATGTTCTTAAAACTTTCTCCAAAAGATTCCAGTTGGAGACATATGATGTTCTGAGGCCACTCTACGACCCTGTAAATTATGTCCGTGACCATCTGAAAATGATTCATTCTATTGGTCATGTTGACGATATCGAAGACTACTGGGCCAATTGCAAATATGACTTGGAGAGCAGAGAAATATTTTATGCCAGGCTAACTATTGAACAAATCAAAAAGTTCAAGGTTAACATTGTGGTTAAAAAGTCCAAATTGGTGTCCTCTTCCCCTCCCTCCATAAATCTATTTTCTTCAAGACCAAAGTCTACTCCTCCAGTTATTAGGAAACTATTTATAGAGGAGTTGGTCTCTGCCACCAAGGTCACCAGCGCGGAGTCATGGATAGAGAACACTCTAGAACACAAAAAAAGAGGGTAGAAGAAGGAGCTTCCAACAAAGATACTTTAGCTCGAGCCTTGCAATCTAGCACCACTGCAGAAAAAGCTAAAAAAGTAAATATGTTGTCCACATTGGGTTGGGATCCAAAAACTAGGCACTTCACTATGGAGGTAGCGAAACCCACGAAGGAGGGCAGGTTTGAATATTTAACCCCTTCAGATTTTGAGCTACACTCATTTGACATGGGCTTAGCTTGATATGATACCAAAGTGGATTGGTGGAAATCCACTAATGTAGTAATTGAAGAAGATCTGGAAGAACTTAAAATGGCTAATGTACAACTTAAGGCCGAAGTCAGTGAATTGACTAATTTCATCTGGCAGTTGGTCACTCCAGTTGCTAGCATTCCTAGTACTCAGACCACTTTTGATTCCAGTGTCATGGAGAATCAAGCCATAATAGCCAAATTGCAAGAGGATAGGCACTTTGCACAGATCGAAAAGGGATGGATTGAGAGACTTGAATCTGAAGGATAGGTAGTTGTTGAGCAACTGGGTAATGCTCTCTTAAGACTAGAAATAGAAAGGAGCAATATTGAGAAGAATTTGCAAACTCTCGCATCCGAGAGAGCGAAGTGTCAAGAATGCATAGTGACACTTCATGTGGAAATAAAGATGAAGACCAAGGAGGCATTGAAATCCAAGATTCAGTAGAAAGGAGATGAAACTCTAATCAAGTGGCTTCAAAGTCTAGAGTTTAAAATCGAGATGATCATTCAGGCTGAGACAGGGTTGCAAAAAACATTCGTTAAGATTAAGAAGGAGCAGAGTAAAGAATTTAAGATTCTTTAGGGCCTTTACACAGAATTCCAAACAAGTGGTCAAGGAAAAGCACTGGTCGGGGTGGCACTCATGCAAAAATAATTCTCTGACTACGTGCATAAGTTGACAAAACTGTCTGTCTCTCATTTGGACAAGATTCCAGAACTTCAACAGTTGAGTGGATGTATCTTCAAGGCCATATAAGAGTTAAAAGATTAGGTGGATGCAATCAAGATCTTGGCCAAGGAACATTCTAGGTGGATCATCAGATATACCAATGTCCATTTCAATAGGCACAAAGAGCTCATCCAAGTTATTACAGTTGTCACTGCCTATAGGGCTAAATTAGGAAAAGGGAATGAAACTGAAGCTTAGATAGATTCCCCCTTTGTACCAAATTTTGGCTATATTGTAATAGATAAACCTTTGTTTATCATTTTTTCTTAAACGAAGTTGAACCATTTCAGTTACTCTTTTTGTAACGGTCAAGACTCAAACTCTATATGTACTATACTGAAAGTTAATACAAAGGTCGGCTAAATTTTTGTGTGAAAGATAGCATTTTGCTGAGTCAAATTTGTATGTCTGAATGCCATTTCTTTAACTTCTCCACTGCATTACATTTATTTATCCATTATATTTGAATGTTTCTTTAGATTTAGAATTACAGTTTGTGGTTGAACCAAAATTATGTGTTATGATTTGATGCAATCGTTAGGGGGAAATCTAGTGTTAATCTAAGTCTGGGAGATGTCCCTGTGAAATGGATTGATTCATTGTCATTCATCATTAAATATTTAATCCTTGCATTTTAATTTTCATTATTTGTTATTGCATTACCAGTTTTAAGGAGTCATATGATTGATGAAGTCTTGAAATTGGCTAAAGTTAGGATTAGTTTTATCCTGCCTGAGATATTTTCTGTCTAGGTTTAGCTTGGTTTACCTCTTCTGTTCTCAGGTCAAGAACGTACCCCTGTTAGAATAGGAAGAATCAATATTCATTGAATATATTTTACTTAAGGGAGTTGTACCTTCAAATTTAGAGGGAAATTAGTTGCTTAGTCACAATTTCCCAACTGTTGTATTCAATTGTTCTTAAATATTTGGGTATTCTAGAGTTAAAGCATAGAAGAACAATCTATTTACCAACACAATGTAACCATATAAGTCAAATATATTTCTATCAAGAAATAAATACTAAATAGATGAAGGATTGATCACATAACTATACATTCCATTCATGGCATTGATCTTCTTCTCCATCCAACTCATCATCATGATCATCATCATCATCGTCCTCCTCACGACCATCATTATCATCATCATCATTGTCATCATTGTTGTCGTTCTCGTCATCATCATCATCATCATCATCATCATCATCATCATCATCATCATCATCACCATCACCATCATCAGTAGCAATGTCATCATCATCATATTCTTCTTCTTCATGAAAATTTGCATCAGGAGCATCATTGACTAACTGATGATTGGGATCATGATGCAAAGTGGGCAACTGGAAGCCTCAAAGTGACCAAAATAGGGCAATGATCCCTTGATCACCAATCTTTCAAAGCCAAAATTTTAACACTTATCACAAGTGTGGAAAAAGGACTTGGTTAAGGTTCTCATAACCCCAAAACCCCAAGGGTAACCTAATCACTAGGTTTCACCAATCTCCCAACACCAACTACCAAGGTTGGTCTCACAAGCAAATGACCCTTATTCACAAGAATACCCCCAAAATGACATATAGGACTAGGGTTGACCTATTCTTGTAGGTATGGTCTATTTATGTCCCTACCATTTAGTTCCAATGGTTCTTTCACTCAAATGCAATCCATATACCATGGTTGCTTCACAAACCCAAGACTATGCTTATAGCCTTTTTCAGAAGGAAATTTGATCTCAAATGAGATTCTTCCACATAACCCTATGAACTGGTTGGGGATTCAGTCACCCATTATCTCCTAGGACCTTGGACTCAATCCCTAGAACTTGGAATAGAAAAGAAGATAGATTGACACACCAAATTGCTTCACCAATTAGCCCTAATTAGGCCTCCATTTACACTACAAGTGTCTTTCAGATGCATCCAATGACCAAAATGAAGATTGTTTCATGTGAGGGTGTACACAAATGACTCTTCCTCCAACTTAGCACTTCTGGTCAATCCCCAAACAAAAGTTATGACTATTATCCAAAATCAGGATAGGTGCATACATAAGGATATACACCTAGGGCATCACTTCATTTCCATTTCCCTGCAACTTGGGGAACCTATCTTGTAGAATATTGAAAAGAATCATAATAAAAATATTTCCACCAAGGTTCATTAAATTCCCATGGTGGAAAGTGAAGATACACTTAATTTCCTAAGAAACCCTGAATTAGGGCCTATAATCCAGGCAGTGAGTTTGAAAATTGAATAACTTACACACCAAGATTGATCAACACATGAGACCAAAACCAAATGGAATTAGATTCATACCCCTAACTCCTAGTGTCAGACTCACATGCTTCTCTATTCATACTTGACTGTACACGGTGATTGTTTCCTTTAGAATGCAAGAAAATGGTTACTTTTATTGATTTTCAAATATCAAAGTACATCATTAGCCTACCACCTGCCTGAAAGGGCTATTGTAGGAACTCCCAATGGTTTCATGAAAATTTTAAACTGACTTGACCATTTGGGAGTTGGTTTTTGAAAAATTGTTAAGTTTGCTCAAAAGTTGCTTGACAACTTTTGAGCAACTTTTACATTTTTTGCAATTTTGCAAATCTAGTGATCAAATTTGGTCAAGATGTTATTTAGGTGATCCCTAGTGGATCCAAGCACGAAAAACCCAAAAACAACCTATTTCTATGGTTTGGTATCATTAATGACTCATAGTTGCCCAAGGGCTCATAATGTGCCAATCTTGGTACTATGGCCTTACATGGTGATCCTGTGTCTAACCCTATGTCTAAATATCACTAAAGGCCTCTTAGGACCTTGAAGGAACCCCTAGGGTCCATAGAAACATTTGATTCAATTTGGGTGCTCCTGCACCATACTCCCCATGAGATTTGAACTCAAGTTCCCACTTGAGGATAGTTGGTCAACAGTGGTTTCATGTTGTTGGATCTGGTCCTCTGTCATCCAGGTAGCATCTATTGAAGGGAGTCCTTTCCATTTTACTAATTACTGCATGTACTTGTTCTTCCTTGTCTACTTCAAGACTTTGGTTTCCAAAATGGTGTCTAGTTCCACTTGCTTTCTTGGTTGGGGATCTATTACATAGTCTCCAGCATCTTCAACTTGTGATCCCTGCACATTGACAATGTCTGCAACACACTTGTAAGGGGTGAGGTCTGCAATATTAAAAATGGGAGAAATCAGTAAAGTAGGAGGCAAGGATATCTCATAAGCATTTTCACCAATCTTGGTGAGGATTTTGCAAGGACCAATCTTCTTCATGTGCAATTTGGAATATCTGCCTTTAGGGAGTCTCTCCTTCCTTAGGTTTTCCCATACCTTATCTCCAACTTTTAAGTGAACTTATCTTCTCCTCTTATCTGCTTGTGCTTTTTACTTCATAGTTGATTGTTGTAGTGATTCTTTTACCTTTGTTTCCACTTTAGAGATTATTTTTGCTAAATCCTCTCCTTGTGCACTCACCCTAAAATCAGATGGTAACTCTACTAAATCCAATGGACCTTTAGGATGAAGTCCATATACTGTTTGAAATGGTGTCTTTCTAGTGGACCTATTCATGGAGTCATTGAATGCAAATTATGCCCGAGGTAGGATCATGTCCCAACTTTTTGTATACTATTTGGTTAAGCATCTCAAGAGATTACCAAGTGATTTGTTTACCACCACCATTTTCCCATATGTTTGAGGGTGGTATGTTGAACTATAAGTTAGACTTGTGCCCAACTTCTTGAAGAGTGTCCTCCAAAAGTGACCTTGAAATTTGACATCTCTATCAGACACTATTGTTTGTGGTAGGCCATGTATCCTAACCACTTCTTTAAAGAATAGGTGTGCTATATGAGAGGCATCATTTGTGCTCTTGCAAGGGACAAAGTGCACCATTTTACTAAATCTGTCCACTATTACAAAAACACTATCATAACCCTACTTTTTCCTTGGTAAACCCATAAAAAAATCCATAGAAATGGATTCCCATGGCCTAGAGGGAATTGGTAGGGGTTGATACAATTCTTGGTTAGTGGATACACCCTTTTCTTACTGGAAAATAGTACAAGACTCAACAAATTTCTTGATTTCATTCCCCATCTTTGGCCAAAATAACTTCTTTTTACTAATTCAGTGGTCTTATCTATGCCAAAATGTCCTCCTAAGCCACCATAATGTTTTTCCTTGATAATTTTTTTTCTCATGGAATATTTAGGGATGCACAATTGGGCTCCTTTAAACAATAATTCATTCTGAATCAGAAGATCAGAAAATTCAGTATGGTATTTTCCAACCATTTTAGTGCATACCTCAAAAGCTTCTCCAAATTCTGTATCATCAGCATATAGGTGTTTTAGGGAGTCAATCCCTACACTCTGAAGTTGCACTTCCTCAACTAATCCAACCCTTCTACTTAGGGCATCAGCTACTTTGTTGGCCACTCCTTTTTTGTGTTTTATGTTGAAGGTATATGCTTGCAACTGCTCCATCCACTTAATGTGTTTGACTCCAAGCATCTCCTGACTGTTTAGAAAACTTACAATCATGGTTATCAGTATAAACAATGAATTCTTTAGGGAGTAAATAGTGTCTCCACTTTTTCAAGGCTTGCACCATTGCATAAAGCTCTAAATCATAAGTAGAATACCTCTTCTTGGCATCATTCAATTTTTATGAGAAAAATGCTATAGCCTTACCTTCTTGGCTCAAGACTGCCCCTATGGCCAAGTTGCTTGCATCAGTTTCAATAGTGAATACTTTTCTGAAATCAGGGAGTACCAAGATTGGGTATTGTGCCACTCTATTCTTGAGATATTGGAAAGCATCTGCTGCCTCCTTAGTCCACTCAAATCTAGTCTTCTTTCCACCTTTTATTGTGTCCAACACAGGAGCACACACATGGCTAAAATTCTTAATGAACTTTCTATAAAAAGTAGCTAAACCATGAAAGCTTCTAACATCACCTTGGTTCTTTGGTGGAGGCTAGTTGACTATTGCTGCAACCTTCTCTGGATCCATTTTGAGAGTGCCTTGGGAGATCACAAAACCTAGGAAGATGAGTTCCTTTTTCATAAACATACATTTTTCCAAGTTAATCACTAACTTTTGCTGATGGAGTCTTCTTAGAACCTGCTCAACATGATCAATATGTTCCTCTTTGATAATGCAACGTGGGCAACTGGAAGCCTCAAAGTGACCAAAATAGGGCAATGATCCCTAGATCACCAATCTTTCAAAGCTAAAATGCTTAACACGAATCACAAGTGTGGAAAAAGGACTTGGTTAAGGTTCTCACAACCCCAAAACCCCAAGGGTAACCTAATCACTAGGTTTCACCAATCTCCCAACACCAACTACTAAGGTTGGTCTCACAAGAAAATGACCCTTATTCACAAGAATACCCCCAAAATGACATATAGGACTAAGGGTGACCTATTCTTGTAGGTATGGTCTATTTAGGTCCCTACCATTTAGTTCCAATGGTTCTTTCACTCAAATGCAATCCATATACCATGGTTGCTTCACAAACCCAAGACTATACTTGTAGCCTTTTTCAGAAGGAAATTTGATCTCAAATGAGATTATTCAACATAACCCTATGAACTGGTTGGGTATTCAGACACCCATTATGGCCTAGTACCTTTGACTCAAGCCCTAGAACTTAGAATAGAAAAGAAGATAGATTGACACACCAAATTGCTTCATTGATTAGCCTTAATTAGGCCTCCATTTACACTACAAGTGTCTTTTAAATGCATCCAATTACCAAAATTAATATTGGGTCATGTGAGGGTGTTCACAAATGACTCTTCCTCCAACTTAGGGCTTCTGGTCAATATCCAAACAAAAGTTATGACTGTTGTCCTAAATTAGGATAGGTGCATACATAAGGATATACACCTAGGGCATCACTTCATTTCCATTTCCATGAAACTTGGGGAAACTATCTTGTATAATATTGAATAGAATCATAATAACAATCTTTCCACCAAGGGTCATTAAATTCCCATGGTGGAAAGTGAAGATACACTTAATTTCCTAAGAAACCCTGAATTAGGGCCTATAATCCAAGCAGTGAGTTTTAAAATTGAATGACTTACACACCAAGATCGATCAACACATGAGAAAAAAACCAAATGGAAGTAGATTTGTACCCCTAACTCTTGGTGTTAGACTCACATGCCCCTCTATCTGTACCCAACTGTACACGGTGACTGTTTCCTTCAGAATGCAATAAAATGGTTACTTTCATTGATTTTCAAATATCAAAGTACATCATTAGCCTACCACCCACTTGAAAGGGCTGCTGTAGGCACTCCCAATGGTTACATGACAAGTTTTAAATGACTTGACTGTTTGGGAGTTGGTTTTTGAAAAGTTGTTAAGTTTGCTCAAAACTTGGTTGACAACTTTTGAGCAACTTTTAGATTTTTTGCAATTTTGCAAATCTAGTGACCAAATTTGGTCAAGATTTTATTTAGGTGATCCCTAGTGGATCCAAACACTAAAAACTCAAAAAAAAACTATTTCTATGGTTTGGGATCATTAATGACTCATAGTGACCCAAGGGCTCATAATGTGCCAATCTTGGTACTATGGCCTTACATGGTGATCCAGTGTCTAACCCTATGTCTAAATATCACTAAAGGCCTATTAGGACCTTTGAAGGAACCCCTAGGGTCCATAGAAACATTTGGTTTATTTTGGGTGCTCCTGCACCAGATCATCATCTTCATCATCTTCTACTTCTTCAATATCTTCTTCTTCCATCACATTTTACTTTATCATCCTTCCTCTTGGATTATGTCTAACAAAAAATGACCAACCTGGTTTATGTGGAACCTCTGAGTAAAATACTTGCTCATATTGTCTTGGAAGACCATAGGTTTCATCCCCAACTGGCTCAAATGATGTTGTATTAACAATTGTAAATCCAAATTATCATGTTCAATAACAGTTCTATCAGGATCATTTTGATTAAGACGTGGCCTATACCATTTGACGACAAAGACAACTAATTTGAAGGAATTAAAGTCACACTCAAGTATATCATCCAAAATGTCATAGTATCAATTTTGAGACTCTCGGGGATGTAATTCATTTCTAGATAAATATTAGTCACCTGAAAGGCTGCAGTTATCCAAGAATCACAAGTTTTCTTCATTTTATCCAACTTTTTGATCTAAAATTTATGACCATTGCAGAACATAGCCTTGTGGTGTTTGACCTATAGTAATATTTCAAACATGTAAAAATTATTGCATCATGAGTTGATAAACATACGAGCGATTAATAAATTTATACGTACCTATTTATCTCTTAAACCATATGCTAAATCTATTTCCCTTTACGTAACATAAAAATATCCATTGTGATGAGCTTCTTTAACCAATCAAGACACACCTTCCCATGTTAATGTGCGACCAGAATGTTGGCATTGTTCAATCCATACCGTCATCCAATCCAGATTGTTTGCAATATACAAATGCAATTCATCCTACTCTCGACCAACTATAAAAAAATTAATAGACAACTTACAACCAATTTATTTTGAAGTTTAAGAATTAATTAACTACAATAACATCTTAAAATTAATTACCTCTCACTTTCCTCAATCTACCTTTCCCCATCAATTTCTCCCCTTCTAATTTGTCAATGGGGTCGGGATCCCAAATGCGATCTACATGGATATTTGTTGTAAACTTAGGAAGATATTAAGTAATGTACACCATATTTTTTTATACCATAGAACCCTCAGGATGTTCTCTTTGTTGAACCAAATCCTTTAAATATTTGAGGTGCCTCTCAACCATTCACATTGACCTAATGTGTACAGGTCCATACAATTCAATCTCCTCAACTTGGTGTATGAAGTAGTGTTCTTGTGCATTGAAAAAAGCTGAAGGTAGACACTTTTCATTTCACACATTAGATGAGGAATTTTTCTCTTCCAATATTTTATATCTTCTTTATGTATTTCTTTAGATGACAACCACCTACAAAAGATTCAAGATGCAAAAATAAATAAATACAAGACTTTACAAAGTAATATACAATATATTACATAACAAGAAAAATAAATCGTAAATATTATAAATATATACAAAAAACTTGAACAAATATCACTGCTTACCTCATGTATTTTCCAAGATCATATATCACTTGTTTGACGTTATTGTCAAAGTTCTCTAGGAGAGATAGAGGTAGCACGTACTAAAATAATTATAAACTGATCATTTCATTATTTTCTAACATAATAGAATGAAAAGTACATGTATTTTATAAATATATTGTAAATATAGAATAATGTGAATTACATTGATGAAGATATGCCAATCATGCATTTTCATCCCTGGCGCAAATTCACTTTTCTTTGATATGAGATTGTTTATGTTTGTAGCAAATCCTGTGGGAAATCCAATTTTTTGTATGAATTATTTTATAGCAATGCTTTGTTGGTCCGTTAATAACCAAGGAAGGGCACTTATATTAATATGGTCTTCATTTCTATTTGATTGAATTAAATTTTTCATTGCATGATTGGGTTCATGAATGTCACTACAAATTTTGATAATTTTTTCTTTGTTACGCCTTCCATCCAATATTTTTCATAATGTCTCTATTATATTCTTTCCAGTATGCATAGTATCAAACAAATGCACAGTTTGTAGTTGCTCGTAGTAGGGGAACCTACTAAATTGTCTAAGATAACTTTTTAGTCCCTTTGGAATGTGGTCACTAATGCCTTGATGACCTTCACAATCATCAATTACATAATCAGTAAACAAAACATAATAGAAAAATATAAACTCCAAACATAAACCATTAGGTGGAATGACATTACCTTGATGATTAATTATAATATATTCCAACTTCCATATCTGAGGTGTCATTCTTCGTGACTTTGATGTAATCTCTTCTTTCCCATTGAAAAGATGTTTTTTGGTACTTCGATACTTATGATTTCTGTGGAGGAAGTGCCTATACTCATCAAACACCTGCTTTCCTAAACTTTTTGAATGACGAGATTTCATCTTTGGACCACAAAATGGACATGCAATTTTTCCCTTCATTTGAAGAACTACAAGATAATGATATAATTGGATTAAATATATTAATTTTTATAATTAGAATTATCATGCGCAACTTGAATTCACTATAACATACCACAAAAATGTGTTAGCACTAGAGCATCATGTATTGTCCATACAAGAATTTCATGAAATTAAGATTTTCTTTGTCCTATTGATCTAAAGACGTCATACATAGTGACACCATTCCATAACTCTAGCAAATTATTGATAAGAGGCTCAATATATACATTCATATCTTTAACTTGGTACTTACCTAGTTGAATTAACAACATTACATAATTATTGTAACTATTTTACTAAAAGATTTATAATTACATGCAGATAGCTATTAAATGATAAAATACCTGGAACAATCATTGCCAACATAATGTGCTCCCTCTTTATTGATATCCATGGAGGAATACTATTGTTGATAACAAAAACAGGCCACATCAAGTAAACAAATATCATCTCTCCAAATGGATTGACATCGTTCACTACCAATGAAAGCCTAAGATTACAAGGTGCTTCTTTATAGTGTGGCCACTTCTCCTCTATATCCATGAATATTGAACCATCCGCAGGCATTCGAATAATATCATCTCAACATCTCCATAAATTGTGGTAAGCTACTGCACCTGAATAATAGTTGCATATGTGGAATAATGGGAATGTAAAAAAGAACCTAGTGAGGCACCTTTTTTGTTATTTGATATGTTCAATATCCACTTGTATGACATTCAGGGTATTCTTTTGCAAATTCATGTTCTTTATGATATATAATATGATCATTGGGACAAGCATATATTGCTTGGTACTTCATTCCAATATCTTTCATAGTGGCACATAATTCTCGGTATGAGCGAGGTAGAATATTTTATGGTAGTAACAAAAACTCACCTATCAATCTACAGAAAAAATATAAGTTGTTAATATAAACAATATTAATGGTACATGACTCACCCTTTATTTACTATAATGACATGTATGACATACCTTAACATACGAGACATTGTTATGTTGGATAAACCATTCAAAACCTTCAAGTTCACCAACAAAAATACAACAAAGAAAAGAGTTATTTAGAAACCTCCGTAAAGGGTCGTGTCTACCTTATCAAGTAGAGGTATATCATGGAAGACATCAAGGTCATCTTGATTATCATCAATAGTTGTGCCAATACCAAATGTGTCATGGATCAATGTATTTTTACAATCATCTTCAAATGTGTTTTTTGGCGCATGATCGTCATCTTCCATGGAATCATTATCTTTAGCTTTGATATTCGCACCTCCATGTTCCTCCACTTCACAAATCATATTCTTCGGCAAGTTGTGGTGGTCCATATCATGTGCCCTGAGGAGATTGACCTATATAAAATTGATGAACATAAATAAACCATGATTATGATCTCATCATCAAGTGATTTCTTATGTATATAAATTTTTTAAATGATATAACAAAAAACTTACCAATGGATGATAATCATGTCCCCCTTCATTGTGATCATTATCCCCACAATGTCTCTTAGTTTTTTTGATTAGCAGTCTTCTAGTGTTTAAGCCCTTACAAATTTTGCAGGGACAATAACATTTTTCATCACCTTTTCTTTTGAAGTTAGACCATAATCTAGCGATTGTCTCTCTATTTTGTATTCACTTATATTATCTGACATTATCCTTCTTCATAGGAAAAAAAATCAAGCTATGGAAACTTCGGGCTATAACCTTCACAAACTGAGCAAAACAATGTCGAAAGTACACAAATCTTATTAGACCTAGTTATATATAGAAATTGGAAAGTTAGTTATGAAATGATGTTTTAGTATAGTATACCAAATTGAAATACTTGAACATAGAGACTTTCAACATCCATAATTCATTAATTCCTCTCCTCTTACTGCTGTTGTTCCAATTTTCCTCTTGATCGTTTCCACCCGTATGTTGGAGATTTGCTTCTGTGCAAATAGTTGATTATATGTTTGTCACTGATGACAACATATAATATACAACAGTGTCTTGTATGCAATTATCCGTACAAATATTCTAGAGCCTTTTTCATTTACACTATGTGGTAGACATGTTCAAGATGTAATATTCATACACGCAGATTCAGATATGCAGTTTCAGTTAAGTTATGTTAATCTATTTTGGCAATTATAGTTTCTGGAGATTATCTATTAAGAGCTGACGTATTTACATTGTTTCTTGAGTTGCGCCTATCTTCAAGATATGCATGTTTGTATTCATGCTTAGTTATGAGTTAATGATGATTATCCAAAGGTGCTAAACATGTTTTAACAGAAGCTTAATGTTTGAGTTTATTTGGTAGAGCCAACTATGTGAAGCGACGCGTCTATTCATTTTGAGTTGCGCGGTCTAACTTTGATTACGTTCTAGTTAAGCCGACAAGGAAGTTACTGAAGTCTTTCCTACAACCATCATGACCTTATCCTTGTGGAAGATACTTATAGCAGTTCAATTGTGATTGCAAAGTGTGAATGAAGTGAAGAAGAATAAGACAGTGCAGAGCAGAGAGTTAGATAGTATGTCTACATCATTCATCAATTGAAGATCTATGTGAAGAATCAAAAGAAGATTACAATTCACTAGAACTGGTCAAGACAATAGGTCTACACAAAAAGTTCATTTTTAGATATAGTATATATCTGCCTTTCAGAAGGTTGTAACCTTCACCATTTGAGCAGTGAGCTCTTGGACAATGAGTCCTCACCCTTAACAGGGTTATTTGTAAAAGACTCCTAACAGGGTCCGACCTTTGACCAGGTATCTATACTTATTGCATTGTAGAGATCAAATCCTAACAGGTTTACAAGATCTTCTAACAAGGATCATTATAAACTAGTACAGTTATTTGTCGGTGCTAATTCCCACTGAGGTTTTTACCTAATTTGGTTTTCCGCGTAACCAAAATTGTGTTGTTCATTTCTGTGTTATCTTGTTGAGTCTATGTTCAAAGTAATTATGTACTTAATTGAAAAAGAATTGAATCTTGTAGATAACTGATTCACCCCCCCCCCCTCCCCCCCCTCTCAGNAAGAATTGAATCTTGTAGATAACTGATTCCCCCCCCCCCCCTCCCCCCCCTCTCAGTTATCTCTTGGGACTATTCCTAACAATTGGTATCAGAGCCAACTGCCTTGGAGAGAACTCTTAACAACTTAAGGTAGATCATATGGAATACTTCAGAAAAGAGAGTCCTAAGTTTGATGGAGAGAATTATCTTGATTGGAAGAACAAAATGATAACACATCTATAGTGCATTGGTTTTGAAATTTTTGAAATAGCCACACAATAAGTTGTTTTTCCCTCTCTAAAATACCTTGCAAGAGATGATGCTACTAGTAAACAAAAGGAGGCATTCACTGATAATGCAATTTCCAAGGAAGCCCTTATAAGTGCATTATCTGACAGTGAATTCTCTGAGATCAAGAAAGTAGACAGAGCCTACATCATATGGAAGTATTTAGAAGATATGTTTGAAGGAGATATTCCAGCAAAGAATGCACGGAGAAAGACATGGAAAAAGAGGTATAACAACATAGAGATGCTACCTGAAGAGAACATCAAAGCTTACAATCAGAGGATTAATGAAGCAGTCTCAGGAATCAGAAATATTGGTGGAGAAATTTTAGAGGAAGACATAATGGACAAACTGATGGCTACATTGACAGCAGAATATGAGAGCAAGATCAATATCTTAGATGAGACTATGCAATTTTCAAAAGACTTCAAGAGAGAGACCTTGATCAAAAAAATCTATGCATTTGATATTTCAAGATTGAAGACAGAACCTAAAAGTGAAACAACTTTGAAAGCCTCAGTCCATGGTAAGAAATTCTTGAACGTCTCTAATAATAATGAGAAAGAAGAAGTGGATGCAGAACTAGAAGAAATCATTGCTATGATTTCCAAGAAAGAAAGGAAAGTTAAAGAAAAATATGAAGGATAGCTACCATTCAAATGTTTTTCATGCAACAAAGTTGGCCATTTTGCAGCCAAGTGTCCTACAAGAGTCAAGAAGTTTAGATCAGATTATGAGCCCAAATATACTAAGGAATGCTATCATGCTAAAGATGGTGTAACTGATGATGACTCAGGAGAAGATGAAATTGGATTCGTTTCCATTAAAGACATTGAGAAAATTCTTGAAGAAATGGACATTGAAGATGAAAAGAAAGCACAAGAGTTAGCATTAGTTTCCAAAGCAGACATCAGAACTGACTGGGTCATTGATAGCGAATGCTCACATCACATGACATGAGACAAAGATAGATTTGTACAATTGAACAAGTACAAGGGTGGTATGGTTATATTTGGAGACAACACTCCAAAACCTATCATAGGAAGAGGTTCCATTACCTTAGATGGAAAGAACAAGACATATGATGTTCTTTATGTTGATGGTTTACATCATAACCTACTGAGTGTTGGAAAATTTCTTGACAAAGGATATCAGTTGGAATTCAAAGATAACAAGTGCATCATTAACAACAAATAAGGAGATATGATTGGATCAAGATCTAAGACTAAAGGTAATGTTTTTCAGCTCAATTTAGAAGTAAGTTATTTTGTTGCAAAAGTATATGACAGTTGGCTATGGCACAAAAGACTTTGTCACATCAATTTTGACAACATAGTAAAGATAAGCAATGTAAAGGCAGTAAGAGATCTTCCTAGTATTGCAAGACCAGTTGATACTATGTGTAGAGAATGTGTGATGGGAAAGCATGTAAGGAGCTCATTTAGAAGCAATCAGAACTTAGCAGAAAAAAATTTGGATCTAGTGCATACAGACCTACATGTCCCTACTCAAACAAGATCATACTATAGAGAAAGGTATTTTATTTTGTTTGTTGATGATTTTTCAAGGATGATGTGGGTTGCATTCTGAAAGGATAAGTCAGAATCTTTTGAGAAGTTCAAAATACCAAAGCTAAAGTTGAAAATGAGTCTCGATTAAAACTAAAATGTCTGATATCAGATAGAGGAGGAGAATTCACCTCTAACCAATTTTATGAGTATTGCGAAGAACATGGAATCAAAAGATAGTTGAGTGTTCCTAGAACCCCTCAACAGAATGGGATTGTAGAAAGAAGAAATAGGATCATACTTGACACAGTGTGCACTATCATGGTAGAAGGAAAAGTTGCACACACCTATTGGAGAGATGTAGTCAATACTGCAGTCTATACTATCAACAAAATACAACTAAGACCAGGCGCAGATAAGATACCTTATGAAATTTGGTTTGGTAATGTACCTACAATAAAATACTTCAGAATCTTTGGAAGCAAGTGCTACATCAAGAGAGATGATGGTGTTGGTAAGTTTTATGCCAGAAGTGATGAAGGTATTTTCTTTGGTTCTCTACTAAAAGCAAATCATATAGAAGTTTTAACTTGAGATTGAAGAAGATAATTGAAAGTACACATGTGAAGATTGATGAGAAGTTCTTGATTCAAGAAAGATACTATGATTGTGCACCTATGATTGAAGATGAACCCAAGCCTAGAAATAAAGAAACAATTGTTGAAGAAATGTTTGATTGTATTGATATATCATGCAATGACCCTGAAACAAGCAAAGAGGAATCACAGATTACAGATGAAGATGTCACACCTAAAGTTACAAAATTCACAACTAGATACCATTCAAAGGAAGATATCATTGGAGATCAGAGTAGTAGAGTTTTGACAAGATCTAAAGCCAAAGGTTTAATAGTTGATGAAGAGGTATGTTTACTTTCACAAATTCAACCTTTAAGTGTTGAAGATGCATCCAATTATTTAGATTGGCAGAAATCTATGAAAGAAGAATTAGATCAGATCGTCAAAAATGATACATGGGATCTGGTCCCTAGACCTTGTGACAAAAATGTAATTGGTACAAAGTGGATATTCAAAAATAATATGAATGAAGAAGGTACAGTAGTAAGAAACAAAGCAAGATTGGTATGTAAAGGATATGTGCAGAGAGAAGGAATAGACTACACTGATACATTTGCCCCTATGAGAAGACTGGAATTTATCAAGTTGTTTTTTGCCTATGCAACATTCAAGAACTTCAAAGTATATCATATGGATGTCAATTCAGCCTCTCTGGACAATGAATTGAAGGAAGAATTTTACATAGAACAGCCTGAAGGATTCAAATTATTAGACAAACCAGACATGGTATGCAGATTAAAGAAAGCCCTTTATGGACTTAAATAGGCCCCAAGAGCTTGGTATGAGAGACTTGATGGTTACTTAACCAAGATGTGATTCAAAAGGGGAGCAGAAAATTGCAACTTATTCATGAGAGAGACACCTGATGGACTACTACTTGTTGCTATCTTTGTTGATGACATTATCTTTGGAGGTAATGACAAACTTAGTGTAGAATTTTCCAAAGAGATGCAAAGTGAGTTTGAAATGAGCATGATTGGACCTATCAAATATTTTTTGGGATTGAATGTAAAACAAATAGACAAAGGTATATTCATAAATCTATCTAAGTATGTGAAGGAGATATTGAAGAATTTTAAAATGGAAGATTGAAAACTAGTAAGCACCCTCATGATAACAGGATGCAAGCTTTATAAGGATGATGATTCCAAAGCAATTGACAAGACACTATACAAGTCTATGATTGGAAAACTTATATATCTTACTCAATCTAGACCAAATATTTCTAATGCAGTTGGCATTGTTGGAAGATTTGTAGCTAAACCTAAACAAAATCACCTAATGGAAATAAAAAGGATATTCAGATACTTAAGGGAACTATAGACTATGGTTTATGGTATCCTAACTCAGAGAATATACAACTTCATGTGTATATAGATACAGCTTGGGCAGGTTGTGTTGATGACAGGAAGAGTACCTCAGGAGTGAAGGCATTATATTTCTCCATTAGTATACTTAGACAAAAACATGATTTGCACCATCAGTTTACACAACACCGATAGACAGGGCACTGTACTACCTGACGACAAGGGTACCCAACAAACACTGTTAAGTGTTATCTGATGAAAAAAAGGTAAAGGAAACACGATGAGTAACAGCAATGCAACCCGATGGACCAAGCAAAGAGAGGAACCTGACATACAAAGGGAACTTGATGAACAGTTCAAACAAAGGAACGCCTATAGACTTCAAGTTCAAACCGATGACCAAGAACCGACAGTTAGTTACATCTCACAAAAAGTGGATCTGACTTTCCACATCAGATAAATCACTGAAGTTGTATTTATAGCTTCTTGATTTACTTTTAAATACATTATGTGCGGAGGAAGCAATGTATTTACTATTGTTTTAATTAGTTTTACTATTTTAAAACATGCAAACTAAAGATCAAGGTCAAGTTGTAAACCTTGGATCTAAGAGTTAACATTGAAAAGCGTGATTCCAAGATAGATCAAATACTTCTATAAATAGGTGCTCAATCTATTATAAATACTTGTTGTTCAATAAAGATAGTAGCCACGGAGACCATCTAAAGACCAGGTAGAGAATTAATGCAGAAGGACAGAAACAAAATCAAATCAGTTTTGAAGAACAAGAACACAGGCTACCGACGAGTAGAGAAAATGTATTCATTAGTCGCTTAAGGTGATATTATAATTGTGAGAGCTTTAATAGCTCTGTAATCAACAATTATAGATTGTATATAGTCAGGTTAACATTTGTACTCATTCTAACAAGTGTAGTACACTAATGAAATCCTTTCAAGAAAGGTGGGCTTAACCGTCCTATTGTAAAATCTCATAATTGAGTGCACACTTAAATCAGTGTTGCTAAAGCTCTTAACAAAGTAGATGTTAATAGGTCTCCACCTTAATACTCTTAACATGGTAGATCATCAGAAGTGATCAAATTGTAAGCCTTAACCAGCTCCCTTCCATTCTGTAGATAGTGAAGTTTTGTGGGTGTCATCCCCACCGCAGTTTTTAATTCCTAACATGAGTTTTTTACGATATCATATCTTGTGTTATATGTTTATCATTTTCATGAATGTTTCTATGAATATTGCAAACTATTAAAGATTATGAATGAATGATACATACATACATAAGAAAGAACAACAATAATGGTCAGTAATACTATAATGAATGATTACTAATGATGAAGTGTGAAAGGTGTTGAAAATTTTAGAGGTACTGATTCACCCCTCCCCTCTCAGTACTACTTCCATTAATTCCAACAATTGGTATCAGAGCTAAGTCTCTTCTTAAAAAGCTTAAAGGCTTAAGAGAAAAGATCATACAATAGAGAAGTACAAACTTGATAAGAATATTGAGAACAAAAATCTTGAGATACAAATGTTCTATGAACAGTATAAAGAAGCTAGAATTAAGATGAGAGAGATGCTGGATGAGAGGAAAGGTATGGCTACCCGAAACAATGAAAAAGACTATCAAGAAGAAGAGATTCTAGATTTCTTTGAATCTTCAGGATCAAATGCAAGTAATACATCAGACACATCAGAATAGAACATGACAAATCTAAAGGAGATCAATCAACATCTGATAGAACAAATAAAGATGCTACAAATTGGTCAAGAGAGCCAGATGGTAAGAATGATTGATGTGATGAGTTCTGCTAGACAAGCTGAAACAGAAAGAACACTTGCTATTGATGACAGAAGGAAGATCACAGAGAAAATAAAAGAAAAGGAATTGGAAATTCAAAGATATGTTGAGCATCACCATGATCTCACAAACCAGATTATTCTTATGATTCAAGAAGCAAACAGGATAAATGTGGAACTCATTGAGAGAATACATATTATTGGTGAACTAAGAGAAGAAAATGAAAAGCTAAAACATGAGGTTAGAATTCAGCAACATCATAACGAGATTATCAGAAAGGCTGAAGAAAGAAATAAAAGAATGGATGAGTTTCTTGAAGGACAACGAAGAATCAACAACAACAACGATATAGGATTTACCAAAAATGGAGAATCATCAAACCCAAAGAATGTCTATGAAAATCCAAGACCAAGAAAGCTGACATGCAAGCACTGTGGAAAGAAAGGGCACACATCAAATGTATGTAGAGGTAAAATGAAAGGTATTCCTAAATCTACATCTACATCTTCATTCATAGGATTCTGTTATAAATGTAACAAGAAAGGACATAAGGCTTGTGAATGTAAGACTAAGATAGAACAGCCAAAGAAGAAAACCTACATGGATAAATACTATCCTACATGCAAAATGAATGGGCACACATCTAAAGAATGTTGGAAAAGGAAAAGGCAAGCATGGAAGCTAAATGGTAAAGAAGTTCCTTATCAACCAAAGAAAATAGGTAATCAATATGTATGGGATTACAACACTAAGGACAAACTATACAACATGTGGTAGATATGGTCACATTGCTGCAAATTGCATGACAACATAGACCAAAAGGTATAGAGGCTGGTCAAACCTCAGAATGGCATGCTTACATTGTCACAAAGTTTGTCATCTCAAGAAAGATTTCAAAGACCAATTGATAGAGTCAAGTACATATCCCAATGGAAACACCATTGAAGATATTCGGAGGGAAAGAGATAAAATGTGGAGAAAAGCTTCAAGCAATGATGAAGCTGGACCAAGCAATGCAAATGGTGACACCCCATCCAATGGATCTGATGACATCACCAACCCCACTTAAGTTGAACAAGTAAGTTTGGAACTGCATTACACCAATTCATATTTTACATCAGTTCCATTATACAATTGATAGATAGTCAAAATCTGCATGAACAAAAGATGCATATTATATTACTTGTTACAAATCTAAGAATGCAACACCATCAATAAATACTTACCGAAAATCATCGGTGAACATAATGATGAGCTATTTACACTTACCGAAAATTGTCGGTCATCATACAAAATGGCTAGATTGCCAATGTAACCCGATGCCCGTCGGTAAGAAAGCAAAGTACAGAAGTTGTCATGACAGAATATCGATATCCATCAGTAAAATCAAAATGGTTAACAACTACCCAAAGCATCATGTCATCAACGATGATAATTTTAAAAGTCTACCCAACAAAACCCATCTTCATGTTTCGACGAGTCGTTGAGCATTTATTGCAAAGACTTAGGTCAAACAGTCTATAAATAGTCGACGGGACAATTTCATTTTTCACCCGCAATTTGAAGAGAAAGTAGAGAGAAAACAAAGTGATTAAAGAGTAGAGAGTAGAAGTGTCCATAGATTGATTCACCACACAGCAAATAGATCTTTCATTACTATTGCAAATTGAAGTAAGTACCAAAGGCACCGAAAGATCTCTATCATTGTTTTATCAAGAAAGCCCTAATTTCCAGAATACCCTAAAAACTTGAAATTCAATGGCAACAACCTCAAGAACCACTAAGATCAAGAATGATAAGAAGAATGTGGTGAATTTGATCAAGAATAGTACATGTGTAGAGCCAAAGTATAAAATCTACCCAAAAATTGCATCAAAACCCGATGAAACCAGTGCATTTTCAAAAATTCCACCTAGGGTTTTACTCATAGAAGACATTAGGTATTATATTCACTACAAGATTGTGTTATGCCCTGCATCCCCGTCCCTACATTTTGTGTGTAAAATGTTGGGTCCCCCCTTTTTTTTTCTTTCTGCTTTTGGCTCTTGCCCTTCTTTCTTCCTTTTTCCTCTGTTTTCCTTCCCCGGGTTTTCTTTCCCGCAGTGTCAATTTTGCTTCTTGTTTTTTTCCCTCGTGTCTCTGGGACCTGATCCCACAGTTTGTCATTCTTTGTCCAGGAACCAAATTCTAGACTCTGGGATTCTTTGCCATGATGTCTTCTTCCCGCAAGAAGGTATGGTTGCACGAAATCTTTAGGCCCAGAGTCCGGAGGTCGGCCTGTTCCGGAGTTTGCGGAAGGAAAGGTAACTTGCTTTTACCTTGGCTATAAATAGAAATCACTTGTCATTTTTGTAATTACCATGATTAAAACACTTAAGCAATTTGAGCGACTTCAGAGTGATATCATAGCAATCTTTGAGTAGAGTTACGTACGAGCCATTCCGAGCTGTTCTAAATGATCGCAAGTGGTTTCTGGTGTTGAGTGGTGATTGTTTGAGGGTAGAAGCTGTTGTAGAGTGTCCTCGAAACCTTGCCTTCCTTCCTTTCTCTAGTTTATAAGTTAGTGTTCCTGGTTCTTCTTCTGTTGTTCTGCCTTTTTCTTTGTTTTTGCTTCATTTGCATTTCCATTTTTGTTTGTCCTTGTTTTGTTTCGCATCCTTTTTCATCTGGTTCACCGCCTGTTGGTGGGTCGGCCCTGCCAGAAGGTTGTCCACCCTCTGTGCAGGTGTAGTATATTTTGTAGGTTTTGTATATATGTCATTTATTTTCCACGTGATTTTGTAAATAGCTGGTCTGCATTGTGTATATATGTACATTAGCTATATTTTAATGTATATCCTTCCAGTTTTGCATGTGTATACCCTTTCAAATCTACTGTAAATGATGTATATATTGTATATATTCACTTGGTCATGCATTAATCTCATTGTGCCTTGTTTTGTTTCCCATTTGTGAGCTTGTCCTAGACAGAATACCACCTGATCAAAACTCAGCTTTCGGCTGGTTTCAACCAAGCGGTTTTCTCTCTCCCCATAAACCAGCCTGCGCTTCATTTATTTCCCATGAATGCATTTAGTAATTTTCTAGCTGGTTTCCACTCTATGTGTGTTCAGGCAAGTTGGCGTCGTTGTCGCCATAACTTCCATTTATTGCATAGCCACGTGACATCCACGTGGGCCTGACAGCTTGCTTTTCGCGTACAACTTCTAACGGTTAGTTTTCTGGACTCTGAGCCTCTTGCCCTCACCCAACCCATGTCTTACTTTTTTTAAGTATGGTGAGACCCCCGAGCTCGGATATTGGTTAAATTTCCAAGTTTGTAATATATATATACTTTCCAGGATTTTTGAACTAAACTAACTCTTCAGGGAAAACCAGCACTGTGTGGTAAGATCTTTGGATCTCAGAGTATTATTTATCTATACATTCTAACGGTCACCTTGCCTTGCAGGTTTCCAGAGCAATATACTTCCATGTTTGAGTCTTTCACATCTTCACCACCCAAGAGTCTGAAACTTCCTTCTGCCGCGGTCACCAGGGCAGCCATAAAATCTAAAATGGAGAGGGCCTTGGAAAAATTGCCCCTTACTATGAAATACATGAAAGATAATGTCATTGTGAGATCAAAGATTGATTCCAAAGTATAGTTAATTATCGACACCAGTGTCAGGTTGTGGGAAGAAATGCAGGCCTTGGTGAAAATAATGTACATTCAGCGGCAGTCCAGGGATCCGCTAGTGATCAATGTCAGAGATTCTGGGATCCTCAAGGCCACCTATTTTTCATGCTCAATGCAGTCTCTGAAGTTAATCCTCACACTTGCAGCACATTACAACTCTTCTGTCTGGGCAGTCATACTCGCAGCCCCGAAACCCACCGAGTATCCTACCCCTATGGTGTCTCTCAACGCTGCTACTTTCTAGATGGGCTTGGGGATCCCTCAATTTGACAAACCAACTGTGGTTACCAGATCAGATGCCTTAGCGTAGTTTAAACAGTTGGAGGAAGCGGCCCAGATATACATGAATAACCATTGGCTCAAGACCCCAAAGAGGGATCCCAAGAGAATGAAGCTAGAACTCCTCTGGTCTAAATTTAAACAAAGCATCTTGATGGGGATAATAGCACTATCTCAGGTCTTCAGGCAACCCCATGCCCAAGAATTCTCAGCATGGATGTACTATTTTCTTCTTGGTATCTCCACCAAAGGAGAATATTTTGATTGGGCTACCATTATCTCCAACCATGTGGATTCCTAGTTTCTACAGGTGGTCCAAAAGTGGAAGTTTTATGAATTCTTATGTTCTCTGGGCCCTGGCGCAACAATAGCCTACCACCAACAGATTACTTACATCAGGTGTACTCAGGATTGGCCTAGGTCAAAAGTCTCCCTGGGACTATTTTCCACAAATCCAATGGGAGGCCAGTTTCCCCAATTTTTGCCAAGTAAATGACGCCTTTATCTATTACAACCTGCTCACACCCACCCGGGATGCAAGATAACGCCTCTCCATGGAAGTGATGAATCTGGTCAGAAGTTATGGCCATTACTATATACAGTTCTAGTAGCACACATACATAAGGGTAACCGGCTTCTCCGGGAGACCTTACTTGTTACCCAAACATTGTGGGAAAAGGACAATTCTTTTAGAATATTGCAGACAAATAATGGAGCTACATGCCTTCTACGCCTTGAAGAAGGTGACAAACATCCCATTCCTAATTACTTGTGGGAATTACTCGTGCATTCTGGTCACAGCCAAGGAGGTAGACAACAAGCTCAAAAGCTATAACTTGGCAGAATTCTACTTGGCGCGAAAGAATTTTGATCCACACGGAAAAATTGTGTCGGCACTTCCTCGGGCATCAGAGCCCCACCAATACCACATGGAGGACTTCTGGGAAGATTTCCAGGATGATGTGGAAGTCTGGAGCTGGCATTACGTCCGAATGACCATGGGAATGATGGAAAGATTAAAGCTCTAGAGATTTCTAGATGACTTCTCATACTTCGGATCCACAATAGACCCCCAGTACAAAGCAATGGGTATTGATAAGTTAGCCCTCCCACCAGTGGATTGGAATGCCTAGAGGGGGCCACCATTGAAGATTTCACCTACAACATGGTCAAATGTAGCCACACCTACTTTAAGAAGGTGTGCCCCAGGAGTGTCCGCAGGGCTACCCAGCCGGTGCCAAAGTTGACCTTAGGAGATGAAACTTCGTCGCAGAGAGAAGATAGGGGAAAAGGAATAATGGAAACCCCAGCTCTACAGGAGACCCCCATTAAGGAGCAACTAAAACAATCAATGGTATCTTCCCAGCAAATGAAAGATAAATTAACCATGCGGTAGGCAACCCCAGTGCTCATGACCAGACCCATCCATCCGCCTTCTTCCCCTTCACTAGCAGCACTAATGGTGAAGGAATCAGGGGTAGATCCAGAAGAAGAATGGCCCTAAAATATGTGGGGCCACCTTTGGTCACCAAGAGGAATAAGAGGCTTAACTTGAAGCCTAAAAAGGAACCAGAGCTAGGGATGCCTTAGGTCCCACAAGTAGAAATCCTTTCATCCGACTCCCCGGAGCTGGAAAGGGAACCAGAGACTGCTCATGCCCTGCAAATCCTCCCCCTCAGGATGAATTTGATGATATTTTTAGAACTGATGAGTTTGGAAATTTGCAGGGGGGCATTGAGCAGCCAGAGGCTGAGATCCCAGAGCAAGAAGAAGCTCTAGAATAGGAACCTGCATAGGAATAGGAAGAGCAGGAAGAAGAGAAAGAGACAGAACAAGAGGTAGCCTCCGAAGTCCTAGAGATACAGGATACGGGAGTGGACCAACAAAAGAAAAGTGAACAATTGGCATCGGTTGGGGAAACTGGACCTATGGGAGCAACTGTAACCCCAGTCGTCGTGTTCCAAATGCCACTCTTAGAGGCACTATTTGGGAAGGTAATCACTGCGGCCCAAACATTGAACCTAGCCCATTACCTCCTGTTAGAATTTGTAATCTTTCCTTGGTGTATTTATAAACCAAGGTTAGACTATTAATATTTTTTGTAATATATTAGGATATAAGCCAAGGCATCCTAATATACTTCCTTTTTTGTCTTCTTTCCACT
>MU224981.1:169596-185990 GCA_018584345.1 Thuja plicata | reverse complement strand
TTTCCACTACATTCTATTTCGTCCTCTAGTGGAAAATGTGAGGACAAATATTTATTGTAATTTGTAATTTAGTTCATTCCTCCTTAAGAGGAATCTCACACTTGGCCCTCACACACTTATGAAAGGTAGCATACATAGATATGGGAGTTACCATGCAACTCCTTTCTCACATCTCTATTAAAGAGATGTCTCTTCTTCTCTCCGTAGACTAATGAGGTTTTTTCCTCTTCTCAACTTTTGTATGAGAAATTCGCTCTCACTCTCTCTCTCTCTCTTCTTAGGCTTTCCATGCCTCATTCATAATGTCACAAGGGGTTTTCTTTGCTTTCCCCTTCCAAATATCTTCTCTCATGGTGTTGGATCTTGAAGCTTTCTCTCTCCTATCTTATGGTAATATCTTTTCATGCATTAACTCATCTTAGATTCTTTCTTGGTATTGTTTATTTACATATTTCTTTTCCATTTCTAACACCTCCCCCATTGCCAGAAGATGTACCGATGGAAGAGGACATCCCAGCAACAGAGGCTGAGGAAGAAAAGGAACAAGAAGAAGAAGAAAACCCTGGGGTGACAAATGAAGACCCAAGCATGGCCAAAGATGCAGACGACAGGGCAGAAGACACAGGTGTCATTGGGGGAAATGTTGCCAGTGAGCCAGGAGACATAGGAAAGGAATCTGAGGAGGCTCATCTTGATGAAGGAGCACAGCAAAATATTGGGGAGAAGTCACAGGAACAGATTTTGGCTACAAAGCCACCCCGCCCACCACAATGGTTGGTGGAATCTCAAAAGAGAAAGGCACCTCCATAAACACCTAGAGCCCATCTTTCTTTGGTAGAGATGATGGCTCAGGCACAGAACCTGCCAAAGGCCAAGAAAGCCTGGATAGTTCAAACCCTGTAAACTGAACTGAGCCGGGTGGAGAGACAGTCATGATGATAGTGACACCTTCCCCAGATGTGGATGAAGCAACAGTAGAGGTTGGAGATTATAGTATCACAGAAGTATCATTGGGGAAGAGGGGGAAATAGGGTGAAGTAGATCTGTTAAAAGAGGCAGCCAAGGTAGTAGAGGCTCGCTATGAAAAGGAGGCCCAAAAGCTCAAAGCAGAAAAGGAGAAAAATGCAAACCTTATGGGGTTGCTAAATGAGCTGGTCCGGCCTATCAGCGTTATTCCTCTGGGGACCTCTACATCAGATATACCACTTCTGCAAAGTGATGTAGATTCACTATGGGCAATGAAGAACAAATCCCAAGCGGTCGATGAATGGGTTGCCTTGCAAGTGGGAAATGTCTGGAATTTCCTAGTATCCACCCTCATGGATCTATATGTGGCCCGCCACGTCTTACACTAGGCCAAGACCATCATCAACATATGGGAGGGGGATATCAAAAATTATGAGGGATGGAAAATTGAGTCAGAAGAACTCATCGGCCTCGGGGAGGAGATTGTCTCCAAATCCAAGATTTTGGGAGAAGAGTCGTTTGATTTTGTAAAGACCCAACACTCCAGACTTGACCTCACATTAGGGGTAATCAAGAAACTGGTAGGGACTCTATGAGAGAATATCAATATAGTACAATATTCTTTTAATTTATACAAGTATTTTGTTTCAAAGGTCTCCGAGGCTGATCCATTCAACACTGACACATGCACACTGGAGGATTATGTTTTGGGGAAGTTCAATGAGTTAATGGAATCAAGGTATCAATCCCCAGAGGGAGTAGATGGATCTCAAATGATGAGAATAACTCGTATGGTACTCAGTGGTCACAATGTGGCAAAGATGGCCGATGAGTTTAAGGGAAATGTCTTGGACCTGGTGCAACAAATTGAGGTGGCCAAGTACTAGAGGGCCAGACTTATAGACGTCGATGAAGATGGAATCTCCCATCTCCTCCAAGTCTTCAATGATAATAAGCAACAATAAAGCTTCTCCGGAGGCTGGAGAAACCCAGGCATTTTGTATTCTTTATTATTTCAGAACGTAAGTTCCTAGATCCCAGAGTCCCAGATCCTACATTTTTGTATTCTTTCAGTGATCTACGTCCCAGTCCCCAAGGCTAATCGGTCACTTTCAAAGTAGTTAATAAAGGTTGTCAGAAGGTAGTTAGCTACATCAAGGCATGTCAGATCAGCAAGAGGTTTTCTGACATTTGTTCTTCTCAAGGCGCCGCTTCAGATGTACACTTGGCACATTGGAGATAGGGCACCATTTTTCCCATTTATGAGGCATGTAGCCTCGATCCCCAGGGGATCGGTTTTCCTCTTTCTTCTTCTCAGCTCCCTTCTCAAGGCTAATTCTTCTACTTCACTTCTCAATCTTTTCTTCTGACATGATAGGCATATTCCGTCTCTAGGTCTTTTGTAGAGTGGCACAGGTAGTACCGGCCACCGGATAATATATTCTATTGTATAGTGTAACATAAGTAAGGGTTAGGGTTAGATGTGTATGTGTATAAATAATAAGTATGACACCATTCCAAGGGTTGGAAAAATTGATGATTTTGCAGTCCATAGTAATAGAAAAGCAGTATTCTCATTTCTCAGTTGCAGAGCTCAATGCTCCTTAGTCTTTAAAGCTTTCAATAGTTAGATGCTCCCTTGGAGCCACCATTGTACCATGCACCAGTGCTTTCTGGAAGAAATTTTAATGAAGAAGGAAGAGTTCTTGCAATGATTTTGTTGGCATTCTATCTTCTGGGTTAACGGTATTTTATGCTTTGTATTCTTCATGTCCTTTGCTCTAACACTAAAGTGGATTAACGACCTTCTTTCCTTTGCTACTGATGAAATATGAACTGATGGTTGTATGTTTCTTCAGTATTTAGTATAGTGTGTTAGATAATTATTGATTTTTTGAATGTTAAGTATAACTACAGGTAGATGAAGTACTTCTAACCCTGCAGGATCTTTTTTCAGTTTATTTGCTAAGTTTAAGCATGCTTGGAGAAACCTCACCTATTTGAATCCCCAGAGAGAGCAAGTTGAAGAAACCAGCTATCCCCCTCAAATATAGTCACATCTCCCAACTGAGCCCCACACCATTGAGACCCAACCCCCAGGTGCTTGGAGGCCTGGGGAGTCTCATTTCTTCAGACAACCTTTGCAAGCAAAGTTGGTCGGTACTTTGGTACCTGGTGACAACTTACATATGTTGGCGGACCCGATCACCTAAGTCCCGTCAACAGATTGCAGAGATAGGTGATCTTGAAATGGATGAAGCTTATAAGAAGCTATGTGATGCCGAAGGAAAACTAAAGGAAGAGCATAAACACTTGGAGGTCAAAGGGTTAACTAACGCCCTACATTTCCTGAGGGAATTCAAAACAAGATGGATAAGGTTAGTCTTGACCAGAATGCATGATAACAAGCTATGACTAGACCAACCCAAGAAAATAACCAAGGATGTTCTTCACGATGTCACTGGTTATTTGATAACTGACAAGCCTAGGGCACACAAGCATCCATCAATGAAATAATTTGAAAAACTCACCAATGCAGAAGGAGACAACAGAGGTCTCAAAGTGAACACAATCACCGACGAAGAACTAAAATTTGGTGCATGTGTCATTGGGTATAAAATATTTCAAGCTAGCAGATTGAACAACATCACTGCAACAATAGTAAGTATAGCTTACAAGATAGTAATAAAAGGAATTCAGATGGATCTATGTGAGATCCTATTAAAACAACTTGATGAGAACATGATCAAAATTAGGTCTACAAAGACCAACACATGTAAGTTCGGCTCACTTATCATGTGTATCTTTTTCTATTTTCAAGAATACTTTTCTTCAGTAGGAAAAGTAGTATGGGACACTACGAAAGCGGTAAAACATAAGATTAGTGAACTAATTAAGTCACTAGGAGACAATTTTGAGTCTATTATGTCTACTTACTTCCTTGAGTTCAAGGAAAAGATGATGGAGAGGACTAGGATTCCCGAATAACTTGTAGAAAAACATAAAGATGAAATATTTTTTATGGCAGACACAGATTTCACCCATATCAAACCGGTTGTACCAAGAACAACTTGGTTAGCACCAATGGACTATGAGATCAATATTGATCAAGCCACAAGTGCAATTGATGCATTAATTAATGAGCCCATTGATAAGAAACAACCAAGGTTTGGAACATATGAAGAGGCCAAATCAAAGATAAAACAAGGCCTAGAAATCAAAAAGACTGTAAACAAAAAGGATAAAATGGTTAAAAATCTCAAGAAGATTCTATCGGTAACAGATGAGCAACAAGATCAACCAAAGTCAACTGATGAACAGGGCACCATCGGTGAGGAACAAGAAGAAAAGAAATCAAATTCTAAAAAGATTGAATCTGATACACCTCCACCTCCTGCAAAGAAGCAAAGGACAAGGAGTCAAACTGCTACAACTGATACAACACCCCTTAAGAAAGGTCAAGTAAGGACCTACATAAGGAAGCAGCCAGCTAAAAGAAGAAGGCAACAAACTATCAAAACAACACCTCCAAAGAAGAGGAAAAGGTTGTTTAGGACAAAGGCTGACATAGATGACACTAAAGATGATGAGCCTGATGTAGAAAAGAAGAAATTTAGAAATCAAATAGTGGATGAAGATGCCAAATCCATTGCTACACATGGTACAATGACTAATAAGAAAATTAGACAATGGGATACACTTAACCCAGAGGACTAGAATAAGATACAAGAGGCAGTCATAAAGTCAATGATCAAGAACAAATATGAACCTGCAGAATTTGTCAATCAAATACCTAAAGAGCTAGGTAAAAGGATATACCAACAATGGTCATATGCCCTGTGAAATAGAGAGAAGCAAGGGAAAGGGTACTTGTGAGACTAATGCCTCCTGAATATAAAGTTGGAGAGTTCAAAGAAATACTTAAAAAGAACTCAGGAAAATTTGTCGCCAAGATAAGAGCTTACAAAGTGCTAGAAAATAAGTTCATTGATCTAGATAATATGACTGAACATAAATGGAGACAACTCCTAGATCTATCGATAGAGTCAAAAAGTGGTGAGAAACAATTACTTCTCACCAACACACCTCATAGAGAGGAGACAGATAATGCAAGTCCTCAGCACATTACTCTGGACAATACTGAAAGTGATAATGAGCCTATTAACGTAGACACAGTCATGGATGATATTATCCAAGATATCACTAACTATGACTCTGACAAAGATCTGAAGAAGAAAGATGATGTCATATTTATCACACTTAAGGATCAAGAACAACAACAAAGATTGAAGACATCAGATGGTACGATAATTGATGTTGTTGATGAGACAGTACAAGATACTTCAAGCATGGACTCAAAAGTACCAGACCCTACAGAAGAAACACAAAAAGATGAGGATGTCACTGCTGACAAGGCTCAAATCGACGAGAAAGACACCACTATTGACAAAGCCCAAGCTACAAATCAAAGTAACATGCATGTCTTAATGAAGGCAATAAACATACTAGAGGGCAATGATGGATCTACTAAAAAGGAAACAAGCAAACCTAAGGACAAGGGTGATGGAGAAGCTAAAGAAACCACTGATACAACTACAGAGAAAGCTGCAACCAATGATCAGAAAGATACTTCTACTGGTCAAAATAAGGAGGAAACTCAAAAGGAAAAAGGGGACAAACAAACAAAGAAAGGTGAAGAAGAAAAGAAGGATGAGCTAGAGAAGGAATCAGAAGCACATTCTGTAGAAACACCCAAAGTCAATGAAGATACATCTTCACATAACTGACAGGTGCGACCTGAGTAGAAGACACAAGAAACATCTTCTAAAAAGCCTTCATCAAGTAATTTAAAGAGAAAAAATTAACTAGCTATGGTAGTTCATACATCTACTTCCCCACAAATCTCAAAGAAGAAGAAAGGAAAGAATAAGAATCCAGTAACTCTGGATGAAATAATTGAGATTCTAGTTTGTGATCTAAGGACATTGGATCTAACTACATTAAAAAGGTATGCAAGGCTCTTTGAAAGAAAGGTTATTCAAGACAAACTGAAGAGAGAAGCAAAAGAGGCCAAGGTACTAGAAGTACCAAGAGAAATACTTCAACAGATTGCACCTGATATAGATATTGATCAAAAATCTCCAATGCTTGATCAACTAATCATACTCACAAATGCAATAACATCTCAGAATATTGATGTTGAGAAAGTTATGGAAGAGAGACTTGAACAAAAGTATGAGTTCAAGTTAGCCGAAAAGATAAGCCAAGAAGTGGCACTGAAAAAGGTCAAACTTTCTGAATTGGTAAGTACAATTGAACCAATCATATCAGAAGCTATTATCTTAATACAAAAATTGTGCACTCTAGATCAACTCACTCAGGAGTATACAGACCAGATAGAAAAAATTGATTTTGATCTTAAGTCAAGTGTACAAAGTCTCACCAGTAATGAAGAATCAATTAAATTGCACAATGAGAAAATCAAACAAGCTCAGAAATATAGACAAGACATACAATTTGCAGAGATGAAGTACAAAGATGAAGTAAATGAGCTCCAAGATAAGTTATTACCGACACTTACACTCTTGCAACAACATGTGACAGAGGCAAATACACTAACTGTCACCCTGGAAATGTATGTCCTAGATAGCATTTATGATATGCAGGCAAGGCTAGAGCTACAACACATGGCACTAGAATAGTAGAAAGAAAAATGGGAGAAAATTATTGAAGATATCAAAACAACCCTTTCTAACATATTTGACACATTGTAAGTTGCACATTTTTGTCACAATTTTGGCATATTATTAGTTGTACATTTTTGTCATCAGTATCAAAGAAGGGGGGAATTTGATATGTTCACTCACCTTAGTTAAAAGCAGGAAATCATATGTATAGTAAAAGAAAGGGGAAATAATGTACATAAAGAGAATAAATAGTATACATGTACATATACATATAGTATACCGATGCACACAATTAGGGGGAGTCATATGATGACAACGATATAAACATGGTGTATACATACTAAAACACTTTAGTATTATGCACATATCAGTTTTTGATACTAATGTCAAAGGGGGGGATTGAAGGAATTATATTTTTCCATTAGTATACTTAGATAAAAACGTGATCTGCACCATCAGTTTACACAACACTGATAGATAGGGCACTACACTACCCAACGACAAGGTTACCCGACAAACACTGTTAAGTGTTATCCGATGACAAAAAGGTAAAGAAAACCCGACAAGTAACAACAGTGCAACTTGACAGAAAAAGCAAAGAGAGGAACCTAATAGACAAAGGGAATCTGATGAATAGTTCAAACAAAGGAACGCTGACAGACTTCAAGTTCAAACTGACGACCAAGAACTGATAGTCAATTACATCCCACAAAAAGTGGATCTGACTTTCCAGGTCAGATAAATCACTGAAGTTGTATTTATAGCTTCTTGATGTACTTTTAAATCCATTATGTGTGGAGGAAGCAATATATTTACTATTGTTTTAATTAGTTTTACTGTTTTAAAACATGCAAACTAAAGATCAAGGTCAAGTTGTAAACCTTGGATCTAAGAGTTAACATTGAAAAGCGTGATTCCAAGATAGGTCAAATACTTGTATAAATAGGTGCTCAATCTATTGTAAATAGTTTTTGTTCAATAAATATAGTAGCCACGGAGAGCATCTAAAGACCAGACAGAGAATTCATGCAGAAGGATAGAAACAGAATCAAATCAGTTTTGAAGAACAAGAACACATGCTACCGACGAGTAGAGAAAAGGTATTCATCAGTCACTTAAGGTGATATTATAATTGTGAGAGATTTAATGGATCTGTAATCAGAAATTATAGATTGTATACAGTTAGTTCAACATTTGTACTCATTCTAACAAGTGTAGTACACTAATCAAATCCTTTCAAGAAAGGTGGGATTAACCATCCTATTGTAAAATCTCATAACTGAGTGCACACTTAAATCAGTGTTGCTAAATCTCTTAACAGAGTAGATCTTAACAGGTTTCCACCTTAATACTCTTAACAGGGTAGATCATCAGAAGTGATTAAATTGTAAGCCTTAACCAGCTCCCTTCCATTCTGCAGATAGTGAAGTTTTGTGGGTGTCATCCCCACCGCAGTTTTTACTTCCTAAAAGGAGTTTTCTACGATATCATATCTTGTGTTATGTGTTTATCATTTTCATGAATGTTTCTATGAATATTGCAAACTATTAAAGATTATGAATGAACAATACATACATAAGAAAGAACAACAGTAATGGTCAGTAATACTATAATGAATGATTACTAATGATGAAGTGTGAAAGGTGTTAAATGTTTTAGAGGTACTGATTTACCCCTCACCTCTTAGTACTACTTCTAGTAATTCCAACAAGGAGGAGCAGTATTTCTTGGAGACATGTTGGTTAGTTGGACAAGCAAGAAGCAGAATTGTACCTCTCAGTCGACAACAGAAGATGAGTATGTTGCAGCAGCATTGAACTATTCAACAATGGTTTGGATCAAACAGATGATTAAAGACTTTGGTATTCAGATTGATTATCCTATTGTTATTCACTGTGATAACACTAGCACTATCAATATGTCAAAGAACCTTGTGATGCACACAAAGACAAAACACATTGAGATCAAATATCATTTTCTAAGAGAAAAAGTTGCAGACAAAGAAGTAAAGTTGGATAATGTGAGCACTAAAGAACAATTAGCAGACATTTTACAAATCCTTTATCAAAAGATATTTTTGATTATTTCAGGGAGAAGCTGGGAGTAATTCCCTTTCCTGAGTCTGATTAGAACTTGCAGCAAAAGCATCAGTCCTTGGTGACTGATGAGTGGTTGACTACTCTACTTCTGGAGTAGTACCTGTGCTTAATTATTTTTGTCACCATTTTCCATTGATGTCAAAGGGGGAGTATATAGTTAGGGAGAGCATATACTCTGGGGGAGTATATAGTAATGAAAAATATAGAAATAAGAGATGTAGTAGTTAAGAGGAGCTTTTGATGAGGATATTGAGAAGATTGTAAAAAGAAGGAAGATACTTTGGGTTGATGGTATTTTTCATATCATATGTTGCCATCAATGTCAAAGGGGGAGATTGTTGGAGATTTTCTTCAGTGCAAATAGTTTATTGTATGTTTTTCATTGATGACAACATATAATATACAACAGTTTCCTATATGCAATTATCTGTACAGATATTTTGGAGACTTGCGCGTTTACATCTGTGTTGTAGATGTTTTCAGGATGTAATATTCATACATGCAGATTTAGATATGCAGTTTCAGTTAAGTTATGTTAATTTGTTTTGGCAGTTACAGTTTCTAGATATTATCTGTTAAGATCTGACGTATTTACATTATTTCTTGAGTTGTGCCTATCTTTGGGATATGCATGTTTGTATTCATGTTTAGTTATGAGTTAATGATGATTATCCAAAGGTGCTAAACGTGTTTTAACAAAAGCGTGATGTTTGAGTTAATTTGGTAGAGCCGACTATGTGAAGTGATGCGTCTATTCATTTTGAGTTGCACGGGCTTAACTTTGATTGTGTGCTTAGTTAAGCCGACAAGGAAGTTACTGAAGTGTTTCCTACAACCGTCATGACCTTATCCTTGTGGAAGATACTTATAGAAGTTCAATTATGATTGCAAAGTGTGAATGAAGTGAAGAAGAATAAGACAATGCAGAGCAGAGAGTTAGACAATATGTCTACATCATTCATCAATTGAAGATTTATGTGAAGAATTAGAAGAAGATTAGAATTCACTGGAACTGATCAAGACAACAGGTTTACACAAACAGTTCATTTTCAAATATAGTGTATATCTGCCTTTCCGAAGGTTGCAGCCTTCACCATTTGAGCAATGAGCTCTTGGACAATGAGTCCTCGCCCTTAATAGGTTTATTTGTAAAAGACTCCTAACAGGGTCTGACCTTTGACCAGGTCTCTGTACTTATTGCATTGTAAAGATCAACTCCTAACAGGGTTGCAAGATCTTCTAACAAGGATCATTATAAACTAGTACAGTTATTTGTGGGTGCTAATTCCCACCAGGGTTTTTACCTAATTTGGTTTTCCCCATTACCAAAATTGTGTTGTTCATTTTTGTGTTATCTTGTTGAGTTTATGTTCAAAGTAATTCAATACTTAATTGAAAAAGAATTGAATCTTGTAGATAACCGATTCACCCCCCGCCCCCTCTCTCAGTTATCTCTTTGGACTATTCCTAACACCGTAGAATCTACAAATGATTCCACTATCTTTAAATGTTGAGGTTATCTATATTTATATTTAACACCCTTCTACCTCTCCATCCTCTACATCCGAACCCTCTGAACCATTAAACATAATACTATCATTACCAAAATAGATTTCCAATTCACTATCTCGTGACAGTCTAGACAACTCCTTTGGAACAATCACTATAAACACCCTTTGCAAAGGGTCCCTTGCCCCCTAACCTCTTCAACAATATGGCATCAGCATTGATAAGTTTGTGTTTTCCATTATGGCGTTGACAAAGAGAAGTAGAATATTTGATGCCAATAACGGAAACAACACTTAGCAAGTTTAATGCAATGTGATAGCAACAATAACTCAATGCAATCAGATTTTAAACAAAATTGAGGTGATATGATAGTCATATGGGTGTGTGTGCTATTAATAGTATCTAGGATAATTTGAAACATCATTACAGAGAATTATATATGTGTGTGTGTGTGTGTGTGTGTGTGTGTGTGTGTACCTAGACACACATATTACTCAATTTACAACACGCTATTTATGTTGGATATATGTAATATCACACACACTCATGTGTGTATCATACAACCGAAGCTATAAAATTAAAACTCTCTCTTAGCTAGGGAGTATGATCACTAATGTAAGACAATATTATTCATGATATTCAAATTGACAATTAGACTTGTTTTCTTGTCAAAATCATATCGGGTTCATTGTGATGAGTGCATATAATTCTTATCATAAAAAAGTGAAGCAATAGATTAACCATATCAATGTTAGCTAGATGAAGCAATTAAAGCATATTAATATCATAAATAGATTGTAGAAATTAAATCGTATTAATATTAGAACTATCTTATCCAACAAGAATAGATGTGTATTAACATCAACCATATGATGCTTATGGTTTTAGCACATGACTTGTCTCATCCAACAGAGATAGATTCATCATGATGTGCATATATATATCAACCATATGATATTTCATGCTATTATAGATCTTAGATTGTCAACATGTATGTTTTGAATTCATAAAGGGTCCATTATGATGGGTGCAATAGCATCAACCATATCATAAACTCTCTCATTTGGGTAGGATGTTGGGGGAAGATGTATATTAACCACCCTGAGAGTTGTAGGGAAGCATGCATCGGTTGGTATTTGATGTGATGGCATAGAAGTGATTGTACAGTCACATGGAGCAGTGTACTATCTACCACAGTCAAAATTGAAGGCTTGTCCACAAGTGAGGAGTGTTATAGTCTTGGAAGCATAGAGGAGTGTCAGAGGAATATTCCACTTCATTTCCAAGGTCTTGGAAGAGGAAAGGTGCCCAAGGGAAGGGCTAGGCAATAAAATTACAGAGATTTTTGTAGACTATCATAGTTAGGATAGTAATATGAAAATTTGTTGGTCTCACTTTGGATATGCAATACTTAGTGATTCAAGGATGAAAATGAGTGTGGTTGAAGCCTTAGGATATTGATTAGGATGTTAAGAGAACTCTTATTTTAACCTGCATTAACCTCTAAGGAAACTATGAATTTATTTTATCACAAAAGATAACTTTAATAAGTACCCTACATTAACAAGTAACTATGAATTTTTTTTAATACAAAAGATAATTTTAGAAGACATTTTGACTTGACCATAATTTGTTACGAAGTATTTATCAAATTTATTTTTTTCTAAGTATAGAGAATAGTATATCTACAATGTAATTTATGTTATGCAAGAACCACGATTATGAATTGATTACATTCCTTTGTATAGGGTCAAACATTGAAAATCTTATTATTCTAATTAATTAGACCATCTCTTTCACATAGAAATGTCATTAAACTTTAATCAAAGTTATGAAAATTACTTAGACATGTTCACAATATAATAATGAAATATCAAGCACAAGTAATTTTTTTTATGTTTTAAAATTATACATTGGTGCAGGAGTACCAGGGCTTGGAGGAACACCAAGAGGGTCACATGGATGTCCTTAATCATTTGAAGACTAGAATGACCTATAAGGTCCTAAACCATTGTATTTGTGTCCATTAGAGCCAATTTGATGTATTTTGAGTCAAAATAAGTTCATAGGTTTCAATTTTCCATGATAAGGCAAATAGCCCTATAAGGGTCACTATGTAACGGGAAAGGGAATTTGTAGTCTTGATAGGTTTTATGGGATCAAAAGAATTTAATATTACTTGAATGGTAATAAGAATAATGTAACATAGGCAATAGGATACAATGGTTTCTAAATTGGTCTTAAAGCCTTAAGGGCTAATAAGAAAGATCATAGGAGATAAGGTCTAATAAGGTCAAAAAGGTCTCAGGGGTAGTAGTAAAGGTTTGGCTTATGATTGTTAAGTTATTTATCAACCATTTTGAAGTATATGGAGTCATTAGATGTATGGTTGTCGAGTTGACAACTTGACAACATTGTAAAACCTTTGAAATTGCCAAAAAAGTGAGGACAGTCAGTTTTAAATCCTTACAATTGATTTGAGGATAGTTGCAAGGTAGTTAGTCAATTCTGTCCATAAGTGGGACAAACCTATATATATTTTAAACAATTTACAGAATAGGGGGAGAGTTCGATAAGATTGTATTTCTCTACAATTTCCTATTTTGTCCATGGGAACAATCCTATTTTTCTATGTTTTAAATGGTGGTATTGCTATATTTTTATTAAATTGTTGATTGGGGGTGATAGTAGCATGAATTAAGAGAAATCTGGCTTTTGAATGGTTGCATTTGGTTAATATTTTCAAAATTTATATGTATTTTACTAAAAAAATGTCTAAACCCTAACTTAGGGTAACTCGAGAGGCTAAATATGTAGTTTCTCTTAGTTGGCACGTGGATCAAACCCTCTCATTTTGGAAGTAATGATGTTGGGTTGTATAGTATTTGTCCTAGAGGTTGCAAGTGTCCATGGAGGAGGAGGCATATGTTTGAAGGGAGAGAAGTGACTACACAGTCACAGAGAGCAATGCACTGTGTATCACAGTCAGATTTTTAAGGCTCATCCACAAGTGAGGAGTGCTATTACCTTGGGGTAATGAAGGAGTGTTGGGAAAGGAGTCAACTTCATTCCCAAGGTCTTGGAGAAGGCAAGTTCCCAAGGGAAGGGCTAGACAATAAAGGTGCAATAGTTTTTGTAGACTGTCATAGTTAGGACAGTATTGGGGACCTTGTTGGTCTCACTTTTGTTATACAATTCTTAGTAAATAAATGATGAAAATGGGTGTGGGTGAAGCCTTGGAAGGGTTTTTAGGATTTTAAGGTGTTTCATCTCATTTAGGGATGAGGGGACACATTGTGTTGGTGAGTGATTGTCTTTTAGAGGGCAGATTTACTATCCTAGGGGATAGTGAGAAGTTTATTATTTTGTAGACAAAGAAGGGTTCAGTCTTGGTAAAGGGATTTGAAATATGGTATGAGGATGTTTATAGGTTCTTATTTATGTGAGTGAAGTGTTTAATCCATAGGGAGTGATCCTAAGAGTTGGAGAGTTGATAGGTTATTGAAGGAACTAAAGGACTAGAAGTTTTGGGACAGTCACAACACCACCTTGTCAAACATGCATTGATGGTTCAGTTGGAGATGTGCAGAATTAAGATGTAGAGTCTAGTGGAGGATAAGTTGGATGATGGAAGAAGGTTGACCATTGAGATGTCTCAAGATAAGATCGGTTCCATGATGTTAATCCATTTGTGAGGAAGATACTAAGTGTTGTTACAAAACAAGGGAGGAATTTGAGAGTTTCCTATGGGGGTTGATTGAAGACCACTAGCCTTTGCATCATACATTTATCTATTAAAATAAAATTAACTAAAAATCCACTAGAAAACTAGAAGAATACTAATTGAGAATTAAAAAATTCAAGTTAGAATCAAATAAACTCAATGGGAAAAAATTATAACATGGAAGAACTAGTTTAGAATTTAAATCCATTCAACAATATAAAATGAGTCAATAAATTGAAGAAGTATCGACCATCCAAACAACATTTAATGTAACAATAAAATCCACATATGTTGTTAATTATAGTAACCACTGATAGACTCTAAAAATGAATCCACTATATTTATATGTTGAAGTTATCTATATTTATGTTTAACACCCTTCTACCTCTCTATTCTCTACAACCCAATCCTCTGAACCATTAAACATAATACTATTATTAACCAAAATAGATTTCCAATTCAATGTCCTGTGACATTCTAGATAACTCCTTTGGAAAAGTCACTATAAACACCCTTTGAAAAGGGTCCATTTCCCCCTAACCTCTTCAACACTATGGCGTCGACATTGATAAGTATGTGTTTTCCATTATGGTGTCGGTGATAAGAAGTAGAATACTTGATGTCAATAATGGAAACAACAATTAGCAAGTTTAATGCAATGTGATAGCAACAATAACTCAATGCAATTTAATTTCAAACAAAATTGAGGTGATATGATAATCATATGGGTGTGTGTGCTATTAATAGTATCTAGCCTAATTTGAAACATCATTACAAAGAATTATGTATATAAACATGTGTAGGTATGTATGTATCACTATAATATGTACCTAGACACACATATTACTCATTTTCTGAACAGGCTATTCATGCTAAATATATGTAATATCACACACACTCATGTGTGTATCATATGACCGAAGCTATAACATTAAAATTTCTTAGAAGTTTATTTTAATGGATCAAGTGGACAAGGGGTGTGTGGGAAGAGCCTAGAGATTCTTGTAGGTTGTTTAAAGTGTTCTCCATGGTAGGGACAGGGACACAAGTTGATTGGTTATTCAATGTGACTATCATAAGGAATGGGGTCAGAGTTGCCGACCTACTTCATTTAAGAACAGTGAGAAGAGTTAGTGCTTGTAGACCAATTTGGGTTAAGGTTTGGGTCATTTGAGGCAAGGTGTAAGGGTTCTACATGTTGTTAGGGTGTAGGGGACTCCAAAGGGAAGAGATAATCTCAAAACAAGAGTCTATATAAGGGTGTGTTGAAGGATTGTATGAGGATAGTCATAAGTAAATACAAGAGGATCAAGATTGGGTGATCAGTGATGGAGGGGATTGTGTTTAGTAGGTGGAGTCTAGTGGAAGAGGTATCAATTAATGAAGATTGAATGACCATTGATAGGTCTTGAGAGTGGGTGGGTCCATGAGTGTTTCACTATAACTAACATATATATTTATACTCCAAAAGGTTTTGATGCAAAGGATTTATATTATTATTGTTGTAGTCAATGGAGACGTTGAAAATATGCCAATCTAACGCATAAATAATAAAGGAAATAATTTTTTGCCTCTAATCAAATCTTACAAATCTACATTAATTCCTTCCCACATTGAGCCTTATGTAATAATGCATATCATGGTATTTCCAAATTTGGGTGCCCTACTATCTATAGGGAACATGGGTTTTAGAAGCAACCAATTATTTATCCCCAATCTATCTATGGATCCAACCTTCATTTAATGAAACATCTTTCATTCCAGCTGTTACTATTACAAGAGTTTTATGTTATTTCTCATGGTTGTTTGAGAGAGCATTTGCACACATTATAGCACATAATTGATTTATTGTAAATTTTTTAGAAACTTTAAAGAAAGAACAATTGGGATAATTTGATTGACAACCCCTACCTTAAAGCTCGAGCATTCCAAAACTAAAAAGTTGGAATGATAGAAAAATAGATAAATTAATAGGCAATTTGATGTCTTGCGTGATTTTCTTTGTGATTATGATGGTGTTCATGATATCTTATTCGGGATTCCATTTTCATCCCCTAATGGATCTGAGCTAGATGCACCTCAAATCAATATTAATTTACATAAAAACCCACTACAAACCCTAACTATAAAAAAAAAACCCTCCACCACTCTCGCCGAGGGATTTTGTGAAGGATTTGAAAGGAGATGATAATGATAGCGATCATTGTGGGGGAAGATATGTCTATGTGAATGATTTTACTCTGAGGATTGATGAGGAAATTCTCAAAGAATTCCTGCGACTAATCTCATGGATTAACATGTGCAAATTCATTGAAAATGCCAGGCTTGGTCCTCCATTGGAGAATACAAAAGGATTGCACATTACTAATCATCAGCTAATGAACAGTTTGATATATATATATATATATA
>MU224981.1:157135-169508 GCA_018584345.1 Thuja plicata | reverse complement strand
ATATAATATATATATATATATAGTGCATCCAAAACTAAATTTCATTACCAAAATCTTACATTATCCATATCTAAGCCTGCAAATGCAAGGAAGGGAATTCTTAGCAAAGTTTAATTAAAATCCCTTCCTCAATTCGTCTTTGAATGACTTCGTGCTCCTTCCTTTGCTCCTACGATAGAACTTCATTAACATCAAAATGAAAACATGACTTTGTGCTCCTTTTCTCCCATGATGGACTTAAAAATCAAAATGATTTGGTTTTCACTTTTTTTGTATAGCCTGAAGAAGTCTTAATTCTGACTGTCTACTTAAGTACCGTTGGAATTTTGACTTCGTAAGGGAGAATTACAAAAAAAAACCCAATTTCACAAAAAAGTGCATCCTCCATCAGAAGTTTCCATAGGAAAATACATCAAATGTATTAGTGGTAGGTTTCTCTATAGAGTTGAGCTCCATGGCCAAGATTAGGCATTATCAAGGAGGAAAATTACTCTCAATCAAAAAGTGTGTTTTTGTGTAATTAGTATTTTAGAGATATTCCATCTATAGGATAACATCTCTATGTAAATATAGCTTTTTTGATGGTTTACAACCATTTTATGTTTCAACAATGAAACACATTTTGGGTTTTGAAGTGAGTGTTTCAAAGTTGTCTAGACTATTTTGATCTATTGTTGCAAATTTTTAGAACAAAAATATTTACATCTCTTTTCCCTACCACCTCAAAGTGTTAAGGATTTTTATTTTGCACATGCACGTATAGATGGAATAAATACATTTGAACTTTCTAGATCACTGCCAATTAAATATTACTTTTTATTGATTGAACAATTGTTAGATTCATGTTTTTTTTAAATAATGATTATGTTTTTTCATAGCAAGTCAAATTGTGATATTGCTATCAGGATCCAATTGTGTAGTTTTTGAGTCAAACTCATTAAACCACATGTTTTATGAGTAGTGACTCATAAGAACCCATCTCTCATGAGAATGAAAGGAATACTTAGCACTTATTGCATCTAGGTTATGTTCACAAAGGTGAAGCATTGGGTCTTCCTAAGAGGTCACCCTTCCCAGTAGTACTCCAACTCAAGCACACTTAACCATGTAGTTTCCTCAAATATCAAGCCCACTTATCTTGCTACCCCATTTGAAAAATAGTCAACAAGTGTTGTGCCTTATGAAACATTCATTATAGAGCCCCTTTATCTCATCAATTGATAAGTAGGAGATATTTTCAATAGAAATTCAAATTATGATATTGCTATTAGAATTCAACTATATAGTTTTTGAGATAATCTCATTGATCCATGTTTCATGAGTAGTGAATCACAAGAGTCCATATCTCATGAGAATGGATGGAACATTTAACAATCATTGCATATAGTTGATGCGTAAAAAGGTGAAGCATTGAACCTTCTTGAGAGGTCACCCATCCCATTACTACTCCAACTCAATCACACTTAACTATGGAGTTTCCTCCAAGATTAAGCACACTTAGCTTGCTACCTCATTCACAAAACCTTCAACAAGTGTTGTTCCTTATGAACCATTTATTAAAGAGAACCTTTAGCTCATCAATTGATAAGTAGTAGGTATTTTCCACAACAATTCAAATTGTAATTTTTTTAGTAGGATTCAACTATGTAGTTTTCAGCTCAAACTCATTGACCCATGTTAACACGAGTAATGGTTCACATGAATGCATATGTTAAAAATATAATTTATTTATTTGTACAAAATAATAAATATTCAAAATATATATGTATATAAAATATGTTTCTTACATGCAACCTTCCTCGTTATAATTGGTAAATTTTGTTTCTTATTTCTGATAACATAGTTTAGAAGAGGGCTATGCCAGGTATTATGTTGTAGGAAAACCTAGAGCATGGTCACTCGTAGTTATCTTTCCACATAAAATCCTCATAGGTTTCAGGACTAATATTGGGGTGCAATTTTGTCTTTCATTCTGATAGGGAGGCCCTAGAATTTTCTCACCTTCTTCTTCTTCTTGAACCTTTCACCAATTAGGCTCCTAATATAGGACTCCCAATCATTAGGATGTTACTCCACTAGTCTTCAAGCTATCCATTCAAATGGCTCTTTCAGAACATCATTAGATGGCCCTATTCTTTCCAATACTCTAAGACCCTCTTGCAGGGGGTTTAAAATGTCTCTAATTGGGCCAAATAACCTAATATTCAATCCATTATACTTTCTCAACTAGGAACTTATTCATCGCTGACAAAATTGATGGTGTTTAGGCCTACTAGGCTTGTAGGTCTCAATTAGCCCTAACTCTAATTTTTTTTTGTTCTAACTCAAAATTATTACAAACACCTCACCTTTTTTATCACCCTTTTGGAAGACCTAAAATATTTTGAAGGTCTTGATTCTTCAATACTCTTTACAATGCCCAAACTCTAAATCACCTATATAGGCCTATTTGCATCCTTTGACTAATCTTCATTTTAAAAATCTAACAGATGGATTCAAAGGGACTCCATCTCATACATAGGCTTATCTCTGGTCTCCATGCAACCTTCCATGACCTTGTATTGCATTTCCTAATCTGTACCTGCAAGAAATAAACTCTGCAACTCAAAATTCCCTAGCCGGGCTTGCACTGTTGTCGCCTAGGGCATGCTCTCAAACTCGTGGTTTTGATTTTTATGACTTGCCACCAAATGGAACTTACTTTAAACATACTCAACTTAAAGACTTCCAATTTCAATGAATATTCCATGATGGAGTTTCAAGATGGAGGCATTCTACTAACAAAATCCCAAAACTACCAGCAAACACAGTCTTGGTTCTTGAATTTAATCAAACTAAAAGATTATAAAAAAAATGAAACTATTGAACACAGAGAAATGAAACACCCTATTTTAGCTAATTACACTAAAATAAACTCAAATTCAATCCATAAAACTTGAATTACTTATTCTACAAAAAGACTGTGCATAATTATCATAGAACTGACAACTGTATTCAAGAGTAGAAATGTTCAAAAAGGCTTACAACATTTTTACAATACCTCATTAGGCCTTATATATGTCTCCTTCATGTTTATGAACCCATTGTGCGATCCCATAACTAATTTCTTGCAAAGTACACTATTTTACGTAAATGTTGTCAAGTAACTTTGAAAAATTATAAAAGTTGCTCTAGCAACCTTTTGCAACTTTCACAATTTTACCACTATCAATGCATTGACCCAAAATATGGGTGTAGAATGATGTTTTAAGACTTCCTAAAATATACAAGACTAAAACAATACTCCCTAATAACAATGACCCCATTTTTCATGTTGCGCTCACATTTCAGCCTAAGTGCCCATTGAGCAATTTTTGACAAGTTACAAACAATAAACAAATACACATCAAACACCATTCTCACAAAACCTAATGGACTCCAAGGAACCCCTTATTCTAACTATGACCTTCACAAGGTCTTACAAACCAAAATTTGAGGGCTTAGCACTTCAACCCCTAGATGCTCCTGCGCCATTCTCCCCAACAAACAAAAGCTCAAGTCACAAGAGGTGACAAGAGTATGGGATCAATGCCCAGCTTCTTGAAATCTGCTTCACGAACCCAAGTGGCTTCAGCTTCAGAGGACCCACTCCACTTGACCATATGCTCCATATAGAGCTTGTGTCTGGTTTGTTTGGTGACTCTAGACCCTAATATCCTCTTTGTTAGTGGCTTAGGATGATAGTGTAAAGTAAAATATGTTGCCTCCTATGTAACTTCAGGTACTTGGTTATCCTATCCTACATTGGGACCCTTGTAGGATATTATATCTTCTACATCAAAGATATGAGACAGAGCTATATTAGTAGGTGAGTAAATTTTATACGCATTGTTTCCATATTTGGCTAAAATCTTACATGGGCCAAGTCTCCTCATCTGCAACTTGTTAGGGATTCCCTTCTGTAAACTTGATTTATTCAAATGCACCATGACTAGGTCTCCAAATTGATACTACACATCCTTCTTCTTTACATGAACTTTGTCCTTAATTTTTTTAGTGTTCTCTATCAGAGATTGTTTCACTTGCTCATGTATATCCTTCATGGATTGTGAAATATCCTCAACATATCCACTTATCCTTTCCATACTTCCAAGGTATCTAATCTCTATCACACCTATGGGATGCGGGCCATACACTATTTCAAAAGGACTCTTCCTTGTTGTCATGTTCACAGTATCATTATAATAAAATTCTTCTTAGTGGATGACTTGATCCTAAGCTTGGCCATATTCTTTTGTTAAACACCTTAAAATGTTCCCAAGTGTCCTTTTGACAACTTTTGTATGCCCGTCTATTTGGGGATGGTAGGCAGACCCAAATGACAAGTTGGTTCCTAACCTTTTCCACAAGGTTTTCCAAAAATGACCAATGAACTTTGAGTCTCTATTAGACACTATTCTGGTTGGAAAACCATGAATCCTGGTTACTTCCTTGAAGAAAAAATTTGCTATCTAACTAGCATCATGGGTTACCTTACAAGGAATAAAATAAGACATTTTTCTAAATCTATCTACCACAACATAGATTCTATCAAAACCAATCTTGGTCTTAGGTATCCCAACAACAAAATCCATACTTACACACTCCCATGGCCTATTGGGAATTGTTAAAGTTTGATAAAGTCTAGTATTTGAAGAAGTTCCTTTGGCTCTTTGGCATATAGTACACTATTCCACATACTTTCTGATATTTTTATGCATCTTTGGCCAATAGTAGAATTTTTGTATCAATTCCAAGGTTTTGTTCAACCCAAAATGTCAACTCAAACTTCCATTATGCTTTTCTTGGATCAAATTTTATCTCATTGACCCCCTTGGTACATAAATTCAACCTCCTTTTAACAATAGTCCATATTCCAATGTATAATCTACATAGTCACTATAAAATTGGTTCTCAAAATCCTAACATACCTTTTAGGATGCAGCAAAATCTTTATCATCTTTATAGAGCTCCTTAAAACTATCAATCCCAATACTCTTTAACTAAATCTCTTGGACTGCCAACAACCTTCTACTTAAAGCATTAGCAACTTTATTGTTTGACCCTACTTGTGCTTAATAGTGAATGTATAGGACTGTAGATACTCTACCCATTTGATATGCCTATGACTCAACCTATCTTGAGAGTTAAGGAAACTAAGTGCTTGATTATTTCTATAGACAACAAATTCCTTTGGCAAAAGCTAATGCCTCCATTTCCTTAAGGACTGAACAAGAGCATATAACTCCAAGTCATAAGAAGAGTAACGTATTTTAGATTCATTGATATTTTAACTAAAAAAGGCCACAGTTCGGCCCTCCTAACTTAGTACTACTCCAACTACAACATTGCTTGCATCACACTCAATGGTGAAGAGTTTATCAAAACTAGGTAAAACCAAGGTAGGTTGAGTAGACGCCTTCTACTTTAAGACTTCAAACCCCTCATTTTTTGCTTATGTCCATTGGAACTTAGTCTTATTTTCCCATTTTATGGTGTCTAGAATGGGTGAACATATACCACTAAAGTTCCTGACGAACTTTCTATAAAATTGTGCCAATCCATGGAAGCTTCTCACTTCACTAGCTATCTTAGGGGGAGGCCAACTGAGAATTTCTTCTACCTTTGATGTGTCCATCTTCAAATCACCTTGGGAGACTACAAATCCAAGATACACTAATTCCTTCTTCATAAACTCACACATGTCCAAATTTATGGTTATTTTTTCATCGTGTAATCTCCTCAAAACAATAGCTAGATTCTCAAGATGTTCTCTTTTTCTACTAAATATCAAGATGTCGTCTAAATAGACAACTACAAACTTACCAATATAGTCCTTCAGGACTCCATTCATTACCCTATGAATGTTCTAGGGGCATTTTTCAGCCCAAATGGCATAAAAATCCATTCATATAACCCTTCTTTGGTCTTGAAGGTTGTCTTCCACTCATCTCCCTCCTTAATTCTTTTCTGGTGATGCCACTTTTAAGGTCTATCTTGGTAAAGTACTTTGTGCCCCCTAAACAGTCCATAAGATCTTCAATTCTAGGAATGGGGAACCTATACCTAATAGTGATTCTAGTAATGGCTCTAGAGTCAGTAAAAAACCTCCATGTTTGTCCTTTCTTGGGTGCCAAAATAGTGGGGACTACACAAGGACTTATACTCTTCCTGATTAACCCACTATCAAGGAGTTCTTGAAATTGTTTAGCCACTTACTCATTTTTCTGAGGTGTCATCTTGTATGCTGCCTTATTAGGCAAGGAAGATCCTAGAATAAAGTCTATCTGATGAATTATATATCTTTTTGGTGGCAAAGAAGCCGGTGTCCCATCACTTACTATCTCTTTAAACTCATCTAACAAAACTTGCACCTCTTATGGGATCTCCACCTTTCTAGTTACCTTCTCTTACCTAGGATTCAATACCAAAGTGAATCCTACTCCATCACCTTCTTTGAAAGTGTTTAAAAACTCTTTCTCCCCAACTAAGAGGATCTTATGGCCATTAGGTTTAACTTTTTCCTCCTCTAGGATGGATTGAATTCTAAAGGTAACCTCATCCTTCTGAAATGCATATGAATTCTTTTCCCAATCATGGATTACTTGTCTATCATATTGCCATGGTCTACCTAGTAAGAAATGACAGGAATCCATGGGAAACACATCAAAAAGCACCTTATCCTTATACCCACCTATGGTAAATTCTACCCAAGCGTGTTCATTAACTAGCACATGTTTTCCCTTGTTCAACCAAGTAACTCTATAGGGATTAGTATGGGAGATTCTTTTCAATTTTAACTTCCTAATTGCTTCTTCTAAAATAATATTATTTGTAGACCCTGAGTCAATGAAAAATCTACATACCTTTCCAAAATTCTTGCACTTGATTTTGAATAGTGACCTCCTTTGGCTTGGTTACTCATTCATTGGATCTTTGATCAAGACTTTCCTCAGTATGAGATTCTCTCCAACCTGTGAATCTAGATTAACCTCTGGGGACTTTACACTTGTAGTGTTGCAGGGAACCCAGGGCTTATCCAGTTGATTCAAGTTGATTTCTTTTACATTTTAATAAGGATTGATCCTTTTGATCATCCTACTTGTGTCTTGATCCATTTGTGTGCTCAAGGGTCCCTAAGGTGCATCTATAAACCTTAAGACACCTTAGTCCACTTGGATCCTTTACTGAATTTGATAAGTGTCAATAGGTTTTTTAGGGATGTGAAGTGTTTAGGTATCATATCCAAGGAATTTGGATGATTTTTGTCATATTGGATCATTTTGTGGTCATAGGAATCCAATGGATGTCATTATAGGTTCAAAAAGTGTAAAATGCAACAATGTTGCTAAAAAGTTGTCAAAGTTTCTCGAGCAACTTTTCAAAAAGTTTCTTGAGAAGTTAAAAAGGTGGTTTCCAATGTTCGTAACCATTCTTGATCATTTGGAACTATGTTTTGAAGATATTTAATCATATCCAAGCCTATTCAATAGAGGTTGGAAGTGTTGGAAGTTGTAGTAGCAGATTTGATGCAAGTTTGAATAAAAGGAACCAAATTTTGTGAGCAATTTTTGTGTGTATGGATGTGTATGGATTGGGAGAGTGAATTTAATTTAATTATTTGATAGCCCCATGAGTCCATTTTTCAAAACATTTTATTTGATTTCAATTGGAGTTATAGATTAAAAGTTATATCCAAATTAGTGAAAGTGGTTTTCTAGGGCATCAATTCTAGGCCTATCATACAAATGGAGCCCTAACTTGTCATTTCTCTAGAGGAAATCCATGACCTCTTGAGAAATGCAAGTTAGGTATGTATTATTAATGATTCCTAAGGCTCCACTCAAGATTTTGTGTTATAGTCCTTTTAGCGTCAAGCCCTAGGATAAATATCTGAATGTATTTAGCCAATCTGATAGGAATAGTCATGCGCAGATGAAGTATTCAATTGAAGGGATAAATTGAAGGGTTGATTTAGTTCATTTTAAGTTAGTAGAAGGTTTCCAAACCCCTGCATTAATTTTGTGTACCCATCATAGATCACTTTCTTTGTAAACCAAGCCTAATTTGGCCAATTAGGTATGTGTGCTTTGTGAGGGTTTAGTGGTGCTAGAGTAGAGTGGGTCTTTGGGTCTTTGGGTATTGTAATAAATTCATAAAGGGTGTCTAAAAAAACAACCATTTGTTTTTTTCCCTTCATATTCAAAGGTTGTGCAAGGAAAACCCCTTAAATAAGGCTACACGGAGTTGGAGGACAATGTGAGTTTGGGTGTTAGAGAGTGTATATGAACCAATCTGTTGGATGATTTTTTGTCCGTATGACCCTAGTAGGGTGTACCAAGCATTGGATTGATTGGTGAGGCCTCTGGTGAAGAGTTTCATAGTTTTTTTGGAGATTAGGGAAAGTGTCCCTAATAAGTTTCGAGTGACAGTTATTGTTGAGCGACAATATGTGTCAAGTTGTCCAGTATTGGCCGAGTGTTCCAGTATGTGTTGAGTGAACTAGAGGTTTGTTGATACTTGATAGCTTCTTGTTGTGAACCATGGAAGAATAGGGTGAAGAGGAACTCCTTGCAAGGATGACCAATGTAGAATTGGCAAAGTTGGTGAGAGAACAAGCGGCCAGAAGCACAAGGCTTGAAGTAGAACTAGAGAGGATGAAAAGTAAACAAGGAAGGAATGTTTCTGAGGAGTTAGAAGAAGAGGCTCCTATTCCTACCAAAGGAGAGATACTTTCAGGTTAGATACCCCTCCTAGAATCCCTTGAAAGAGTTGGGAGGAAAGACAAAGTGGATCTACCAATATTTTTTGGTAAGATGAATCCATAAGAATGCATGGACTGGATAGAGGCATTCAAGAAGTATTTTGAATGTGAGGAGGTATCTAAACACCAAAAGGTGGATTTGGCTAAGTCAAATATGAATGTTCTAGCCCTTAGTTGGTGGAACTTCATACAAAGTGAGATGGTAGAAGAGAAAAGAAACCATATCACCACCTGGAAGAAGATGGTGAGTGAGATCAAGAAACAGTTTGTCAGTAAGGACTATGAAGTATTCCTACACAAGAAACTTCAGAATCTAAGACAAAAAGACCTTGATGTAAATGATTATATAGAATATTTCCACAGAATGATTCTTAAATCCAAGATACCAGAGGGTGAGAAACAAAAGCTAGCAAGGTACTTAAATGGTCTTAAGTACAGTATCCAAGATGAGCTTATTTTGTTCAACCCTAAGACTGTCCACAAGTGCTATCAAATGCACTAAGGATTGAGGAGAAAAAAGAAGGAAAGGTGAAAAAAATAGCAGAGGTAGAGGGAACAATTTCAAAGGAAGAGGCAGATTCAATGGTGGGGGATCATCTTCAAGAAGCCAAGGTGAATCTAGCCATCATGGATCAGAAGGAGAGACATGTAACAGAGGTGATTTCAGAGGAAGGAGATCAAAAAGGAGGGGAAGATTTGGTGGGAGAGGACCTAGTGTCTTCACTAGTAAGTGTTTCACTTGTAGCCTAGTTGGGCATAAATATTTTAGATGTCTTGAGAAGCTTGGCATAAATGGACAAGGAGGAGATAGAAGAGTGTAGTTTACCCAAGAGGATGACAGTCAAAGTGTTTCTTCTTATCACACCACTACTTCAAGGCCTACAAACCTAGAACAAGGAGAATGTCTCATGATGCAAAGGATGCTCCTAAGGGTACCTACCACTTCAGAGCCACCTTAGAGGAAGTCATTGTTCAGAACAAGTTGCAAAGTGAACAATAAGGTATGCAAATTTATTGTAGACACTGGATCCATTGATAATATTGTATCTAGATATTTGGTTGATAAATTAAAGTTACAAATAATCCATACTCCATCCCCTTATAGAGCCTCATGGTTAACAAAAGAGAAAAAAATACTCATTTGTGAATAAGTTTGGTTAGAATTCAATATAGGAGAAATAAGTAGACCAAGTTTTGTGTGATATCACTGAGATGGATGCATGTCACTTATTGTTAGGAAGGCCATGGAAATTTGATGTGAATGCCAAACATGATGGGAAAACAAATGTCTATACTATAACCAAAGGAGGTGTTGAATATGTTATGAATCCACTTCCTGATGATGGGAAGGAAAAGCACATGGTTAGCAGTGTCTTGTGTCTTGGGGAGAAACAATTCATGAAGGTATTGAAGGAGAAGGATACACCTTGTTTTTATTTAGTTGTAAGACCCCAAAATACAACCCTAAAGGAACCAAAGGTCAAACCCACTAGTAGAGATGTAGGTCCTAAAGAGGTTAAAGCACTGTTGGATCAGTATAAGGGTCCGATTGTAGAAAGTACACTAGAGACTTTACCACCTTAGAGGGAAGTGAGTCATTTCATAAACCTCATATCAGGGCCACCCTTCCAAACAAGGCAACATACAAAATGACCCCTGAACAGAATAAAAAAATAGCAAGACAGATTGAGGAATTTTTGTCTAAAGGCCTCATTAGGAAGAGTGTAAGTTTTTGTGCAGTCCCTATAGTACTAGCACCTAAGAAAGAATGTACATGGAGACTTATGTACAGATTATCTAGGGAAATCAATAGGATAACTATCAGATATAGGTTTCCTATTCCTCGAATAGAGGATCTAATGGGTTGTTTAGGGGGTGCAACCTATTATTCCAAAGTTAATCTAATAAGTGGTTACCATCAGATAAGGATCAGAGTTGGAGATGATTGGAAAACAACTTTCAAGACCACAGAGGGTCTTTATGAGTGGCTTGTAATGCCTTTTGGTCTCTCAAATGCTCCAAGCACTTTTATGAGGCTTATGAATGAAGTCTTAAAGCCTTTTCTCACTAAGTTTTTTGTTGTATATCTTGATGATATTATGATTTTTAGCAGGAGCAAGGGTGAACATATCAAACATATGGCATTAAAGAAGCTCCATGAGGAACAATTGAAGATCAATTTAGAGAAGTGTGTGTTCCTTCAAGAAGAGCTTGTATTCTTAGGATTTTTAATATCCAATAATAGCCTCAAGATGGATCTTTCTAAGGTTGAATCCATCCTCAATTGGTCACCTCCTACTACTGCTTCAAAGGTAAAAAGTTTTCATGGTTTGTGTAGTTTCTATAGGAAATTTATCAGAAATTTTAGTGGCATATGTACTCCTTGTTGGAAATTTGACTTCCTAAGGATGCATGACTCATTTTGTGTTGTCATCATGGAAATAAACTCATGTTTAGTTTATGTCATGAAAGAAAAAATGACTAAGTATGGAAAATAGGGTAGACAAAGATATTTAGTGATTAGCACATCAGTGCACATGTGAGAGATCAATTGAGCTTATGCATGTTCAGATATATATTGTATGACATGTATACATGCTACATCAAAACATGCATATTATGAAACAACAATACGGAGAAGTTACAGACAAATCAGTAGACTAGCAGTCCAAAAGACAGAGCATGAAAGCTGACTACTGTTTTGATCAGCGTGAATTATTTTGTAATGTAATGGCTAAACACCTTTGGTTATATGTTTGTAATGATGTAATTAACATTGTAGTAAAAAATCTTAAGCTAACTTGTTCAGAAGCATTGTGTATTTGGTTTTAGGGCCGACTAGACTCTTGTTTTGGGTCACGCCTAGTCGGATATGAACATAAAACTATGTAATGTAAATTTATGTTACAAGTGTTGATTATCATGTAAGAGGAAGATACAGAAGAGAAGTATAATGAAGTCAGTATATGATATAGCTCTTTAAGAGAGTAAGAGCATTCGCACATACACGGAACTAATCCGACAACAGTTTCATCACAACAGTTCACTTTTGATATAGTGTATATCAACTTTCAGAAGGTTGTAGCCTTCATCCTATTGGGCAGTGAGCCTAGGAAGTGAGCCATATACCTTTAACAGGGTTTTGTAAAAGACTCCTAACAGGGTCAGACCTTTAACTAGGTCATTTTACTCATATTGTAAAGACTACTTCTAACGGGGCAAAGGAACTTTAATAGGTTCATTATACCTAGTACAATATTTGTGGGTACTAATTCCCACCGGGGTTTTCCTCTGATCAAGGTTTCCCCATAATCATATCATGTGTTATGAGTTCTTATGTTAAGCTTCATTCTATGTATGTTTCATTTATGTTTAAGTTTCTGAAAAGTAATTAATAGACAAACACTGATTTACCCCCCCTCTCAATGTTTCCAACAATTGGTATTAGAGCTCTGGTCCTCAGCAAATAAGTTTAACCACTTGAGGAGATCATGGACTCAATAGAAGCAAAACATTTGAAAAAGAATCTTGAAGCAGCTCTTGAAGATCTTGATAGATCTGAAAAAGAAAATGAAGAACTTAGACTGAAAG
>MU224981.1:139195-151319 GCA_018584345.1 Thuja plicata | reverse complement strand
TTCCCCCCCCCCCCCCCCCCCCTCTCAGTGTTTCCAACACTCCTAACATCAATACTATTAAAGGTGGAATAAAATGCACATTTATATGGACTAATGAGGATAATGAGTCTTTTGAGTTTCTGAAGAAAAAGATTGTAGAGAAACCCATCTTGGTTCTGCTAGACTTTCAAAAAGTCTTTACAGTGGAATGTGATGCAAGAAACAAGACTATTGGCGGGGTGTTGAGCCAAGAAGGGAGACCAGTTTCCTTCTTCAGTGAGAAATTGAATGAAGCTAAGAAGAAATATTCAACCTATGACCTTGAACTTTATGCAATGGTGCAACCACTAAGGAAATTGAGGCATTATTTGTTGCCCAAATAATTCATTGTTTTTTCTGACAATCATGCTCTTAGTTTTCTGAATAGACAAGAGAAACTTAACCATAAACATTGGATGAAATTTTTGCAATCTTAGACATTTACTATAAAACATAAGAAATGGATTGTGAATAAGTTTTTTAATTCCCTTAGTAGGATACATTTAACCATTCAAGTTGTTCAATTAGAAAGTGATGGGGTTCATCCTATGAAGGACATGTATGCCACAGATGATGACTTCAAGGAGGCTTATCATATTTGTACTGAGATGAAAGGGAGATATCATACTGATTTCTCAGAGGTCCTTGTGTAGAATGGATTACTTTTCAAAGGTATTCTGGTGTGTGTGCCAAAAGGATCCATTAGGGAAAACATCATCAAAGAGAAGCATTGTGGAATTTTAGCAGGGCACTTTGGAGTGGATAAAACACTGGAACTTTTCAGGAGATTATATCATTGGCCCAAGTTGTAGATAGATGTCAGAAGATTCATGGAGATTTTTTTGGTTTTTCAACAAGCCAAGGGTCACACATCAAATTTGGGATTGTATACTCCATTGTCTATCCCTTCAAAGCCATGGGATTTAGTAAGTATGGACTTTTTCTTGTGTCTACCTAAGACCAAATCTGGGTTTGACAGTATCTATGTGGTAGTAGATAAATTTTCTAAAATGTCACACTTTATACCATGTAGAACAACTCATGATGCATCTCACATAGTGGGGTTATTCTGTAAGTAAGTTGTTAGACTTCATGGCTTACCCTTGTCAATCATGTCTTATAGAGACCCTGAGTTTTGGGGACATTTTTGGAGAGCACTATGGAGAAAGTTGGGAAAAAATATGTCTTTATCATCTACATATCATCCATAGTATGATGGTCAGACAAAAGTGATCAATAGGTCTCTTGGGAATCTTTTGAGATGTTTAACTCAAGAACATGGAGTCACTTGGGATTCCATATTTTCCCAAGAAGAATTCTCTTACAATGATTCAGTCAATCGGAGTACTGGTTTGAATCCTTTCCAGATTGTGTATGGTGTTCACCCTAGAGGTGTGTTAGAACTCTGAGATATGAAGGATATGGAGAAGACAAGTGACTTAGCAAAGGACTTTCTAGAAGTAATGAAGGATATCCATGAACAAGTGCAGACAAATTTGCAACATACCACTGAAAAGTATAAAGAGCATGCAAACAAAAAGATGAGATATTTGCAATTCAAAGTGGGATATATGGTGATGATTCACCTAAAGAAAGAAAGGATACCTAAGGAGAAATACACTAAACTCATGATGAAAAATATTGGTCCTTTCAAAATCTTGAAGAAGAGTGGAAACAACACTTACAATATTGATTTGTCATCTCATATTGGTCTATCTCCTATTTTCAATATTACTGACACGTATTCTTATAAAGGTCTTGTTAGTAATTATTGTGTTGCAGGTGATTAAGATCTACCCCAGGATAAAGCATTGAAATATCTATCCACATCACACCTTCATGAGATTGAAGGCATTCTAGACAAATCAGTGAGCAAGAAAACTAGGAGAACCACTTACTATGAGTACTTGGTAAAGTGGAAACATCAACCTATGGAAGATACTACATGGATGACCCTTGAAGATATTCATAAAACTGGCTTCCAACTTGAGGACTTTCCAACTCAAGAGACTTGAGTTCATTTTGTCTTGATGAGTATGGTGCAGAGCACCCAGGGCTTATCCAATTGATTCAAGTTGATTTCTTTTGAATTGTAATAAGGATTGATGCTTAAGATCATACCACTTGTGTCTTGATCCATTTGTGTGGTCAAGGGTCCCTAAGGTGCATCTATAAACCTTAGGACACCTTAGTCCACTTGGATCCTTTGTTGAATATAATAAGTGTCAATAAGTGTTTTAGGGATGTGAAGTGGTTAGGTATTATATCCAAGGAATTTGGATGATTTTGTTCATATTGGATCTTTTTTTGGTCATAGGAATCCAATGGATGTCATTGTGGGTTCAAAAAGTATAAAATGCAACAATGTTGCAATGTTGCTAAAAAGTTCATGTCAAAATTGCTCGAGCAACTTTTCAAAAAGTTGCTCAAGAAGTTCAAAAGGTGGTTCCCAATCGTCATAATCATTCCTGATTGTTGTAACTATGTTTTGAAGATATTTAAGCATATCCAAGCCTCTTCAATAGAGGTTGGAAGTGTTGGAAATTGTAGTAGCAGATTTGATGCAAGTTTGAATAAAAGGAACTAGATTTCATGAGAAATTTCTGTGTACAAATATGTATAGATTGGGAGAGTGAATTTAATGCCATTATTTGATAGCCCTATGAGTATAGTTTTCAAAAAAAATTATTTGAGTTCAATTGGAGTTATAGATCAAAATTTATATCCAAATTAGTGAAAGTGATTTTGTAGGGCATCAATTCTAGGCATGTCATACAAATGGAGCCCTAACTTGTCATTTCTATAGTTTAAATCCATGGCCTCTTGGGAAATAAAAATTATGGATGTATTATTAATGATTCCTAAGGCTCTGCTCGAGATCTGGTGTTCTGGTTCTTTTAGCATCAAGCCCTAGGCTAAATATCTCAATGTATTTAGCCAGTCTGATAGGAATAGTCATGAGAAGATGAAGTAGTTGATTGAAGGGTTTATTTAGGTCATTTTAAGTTATTATAAGGTTTCCAAACCCCTGTATTCATTTTGTGTACTCATCATAGACCACTTTCTTTGCAAACCTAGCCTAATTTGGCCAATTAGGTCTGTGTGCATTGTGAGGGTTTAGTGGTGATAGAGTAGAGTGGGTCTTTGGGTCTTTGGGGATTGTAATAAATTCATAAATGGTGTCTAAAAAAACCACCATTTTTTATGTTACCTTCATAGTCAAAAGGTGTGCAAGGAAAACCCCTTGAATAAGGCTACAAGGAGTTGGAGGATAGTACGATTTTGGGTGTTTGAGAGTGTGTATGAACCAATCTATTGGATGATTCTTTGTCCATGGCACCCTAGTAGGGTGTACCAAGAATTGGATTGATTGGGTGAGGCCACTGGTGAAGATTTTCACACTTTGATTGGAGTTTAGGGAAAGTGTCCCTAATAAGTGTCGAGTGACAGTTATTGTTGAGCGACAGTATGCGCCAAGTTGTCCAGTATTGGTCGAGTGTTCCTATTTGTGCCAAGTGAACTAGAGGTTTTTTGATACTTGGTAGCTTCCCGTTGTGCACCTATGCATCATGTAGTGTCTTCTTGAACATAGTTCACTCTCCTATCCTCTCCTTGGGATGATGAAGCTTTCTCTGGACACCTAAAAGAAGGATGTCCAATTTGATGAAAATTGTAGGACTTCATGTTGGAGAAATAGGATCCCCTTCCTGACCCTCCATACCTACCTCTGTTATTGTTAGATCCCCTTCCTCTATAGCTTCATCTGCTACTAGAATCCCCACTCTACTCTATCAACTTGGATTCCCCTTAGGACCTCTAGTATGTGCTCCTTCCACCAAAACCACCTCTCTGTCCTCTATCATCTCTACCTCTACCTCTACCTTTGTGACTCTGCACTCGCCTCTTTCTACTCCTTTCTTCCACCTTAAGTCCCAACTGATAGCACTTCTACACTGTGGTGGGGATCAATAAACTAATATCTTCTTCAATGATCCATCTCAACCCATTCAGATATCTGGCCACTTTGATGTTCTCATCTTTGGCCACACTAGATCTTAAACTTAACTTCTAAAATTCCTCTATATATGTATTAACATCATGATCCGTTTGTCTCAAGTTTTCCCTTTTCCTATGCATTTGGATTTCATAATCCTCTAGTAGGTATGTCTCATTGATTTTGGCCACCATACCCTTCCAAGAACTGACAGGGTTCTTCCCTTCTGTCTGTCTCAAGCTGCTTGGACAAACTTCCACCAGGTTAGGGCAGCTCCTCTCAGTCTAGATTTAGCCATCTTCACCTTTTCGACTTCACTAACACCTTCACACTCAAAATGATTCTCCAATCCTTCCATCCATTCCATGACAAGATCAGGCTTCATCTTCCCACTAATCATTTGTACTCCTTCCAATGATTTTCCTCCCATGGCTTTGAGGGCTCTAAGTAAAGGTTCTTCTTGTAGAACAAGGTTGGTTCAGGGATTGCATCTTCTTCTTCTATAGCATTGTCTTTTTATTCTTACTTGGTTATTTTCACACTCACCTCCTTAGTCTTTACTTCAACTTCCCCCATCTTGTTCTCAAATTCAGATAACCTTTCCTTGAGCATCTTATTATCATATTCTTGTTCATTGACCTTCTTGGCCAACTCTACATTTGTCACTATATTGGATTCACTCACTGATTCACTATCAGACATGCAACTACTTCCTGCCCAAATCTTTAGGCTCTGATACCTCTTTGATAGGGAGTCCCTAGGTTTTCCTCACCTTCTTATTCTTCTTGAACCTTTCACCATTTAGGTTCCTAATCTAGGACTCCCAATCATTAGGATTTTACTCCATTAGTCTTCAAGCTATCCATTCAAATGGCTCTTTCACTACATCATTGGATGGCCCTATTCTTTCCAATCCTTCAAAACCCTCTTGCATGGGTTAAAAGGGTCACTAATTAGGCCAAATAACATAATCCCCAATCCACTCTACTTTCTCAACTAGTCACTTCTTCATCACTGACAAATTTGATGGTGTTTAGGCCTACTAGGCTTGTAGTTCTCAATTATCCCTAACTCCAAGGTTTTTGGGTTCTAACTCAAAATTCTTACAAACACCCCACTGAACACCTCACCTTTCTAAGAACCCTTTTGGAAGACCTCAAATATTTTTTAGGTCTTGATTCTTCAATACTTCGTACAATGCCCAAACCCTAAATCACCTATATAGGCATATTTGCATCCTTTGACTGATCTTTGGTTTCAAATCTCTAACAGATGGATTCAAAGGGAGTCCATCTCATGCCTAGGCTTAGCTTTGGTATCCATGCAACCTTCCATGACCTTGGATTGCATTTCCCAATTCTTACCTACAAGAAATAAACTCTGCAACTCAAAATTCCCTAGTCGGGCTTTCACCATGCACACCTAGGCCATGCTCTCAAACTCATGGCTTTGAGTTTTCTGACTTGCCACCAAATGGAATGTACTGTACATAGCCTCTAGTTAAATACTTCCAATGTTTGTCAAGATTCCATGTTGGAGTTTCAAGATGGAGGCATTCTACTAACAAAACCCCAAAACTGCCAGCAAACACAATCTTGGTTCTTGAATTTAAATGGAATTACAAGATTGTACAAAAATGAAACTACTAAACACACAAAGAAAGGAAACACCCTATTGTATCTAATTACACTGAAAGAAACTCAAATTCAATCCATAAAACTTGAATTACTTATTCTACAAAAAGACTGTGCATAATTATCAGAAAAGTGTCAATTGTATTCAAGAGTAGAAATGTTCAAAAAGGATTACAACCTTTTTACAATACCTTATTAGGCCTTATATATGTCTCCTTCATGTGTATGAACCTATTGTGTGAGCCCATAACTAATTTCTTGCAAAGTGCACTAATCTACCTAAATGTTGTCAAGCGACTTTGAAAAACAACTTTTTGCAACTTTCACAATTTTACCACTATTAATGCAATGACCCAATCTATGGGTGCAGAATGATGTTTTAAGACTTCCTATACATATTCAAGACTAAAACATTACTCCCTAATCACAATGAACCCATTTTGCATGTTGTGGTCACATTTAGGCCTAAGTGCCCATTGAGCAATTTCTGACAAGTTACAAACAATAAAAAAAACACACATCAAACACCATTCTCACCAAACCTAATGGACTCCAAGGAACCCCTTAGTCTAACCATGACCTTCACAAGGTCTTACAAACCAAAACTTGAGGGCTTAGCACTTCAACCCCTAGGTGCTCCTGCACCACATTCTATGTCAAACCTAAGATTCAGTTGATGTTACTGAACTAAAATGTTCTTAATAGGATCATTGCAAATTCATTCCTACATGGTTGGAGTAAATCTCTCACTTTCTTATAGGTCTATCCATGTTCCCAAGTGATCTGATCCCTTTAGGAGAAAAAAAAGCCACCATACTATCAAAGGAACCATTACACGTTCCAAACAAAAGAAAAAACTTGACAGCTTTACCATTACAGTTTGTAGAAGGGAAACATTTTCGTCTAGTTGCAACTCTCAAGTTCTATTGTCATATAACTGAATTTACTAATTTTACATGTTAATGTATTATCTTTTGACAACATTGGATTTTTTTTTCATGTATGCATTCTTTTCTAGATTGTATTGCTCTATATTTTGCATGGAATTACACTACATTTTGATTCTTGCAGGTTGTAGAAGCACTCGGTGAAGGAAATACTATATTCTTTACATGTCATTCCACTAGAGGTTCAATTTCCATTTTGGCCACACTCGCAAGTTCGGAGGAGTGGGGTAAGGATGCCCCTATTTTTCTATACTTAAAAATATATTCTTTATTTTCTGTGTGGAGGAGGCTATGACACGAGAATCCATTGGAGGAAACTGAGCCTAGAAGATCAACAAGTCTTTCCTATCTACTCTATTTTCTTATCACACTTTGTCATCTATCATAAAGATGATTATTTTTATCTTTTTGAGCTCTCTATTATCATTTAGATAATGAATCATGAAATGAAATGTGATCATAAATATTGATAAAAAAATCTCTAACACGATTCAGTCCACAAACAATTGAAATATACATTTTATACTATCTTTCATATAATTAAAAATTTAACCACCAAGAAAAATTCTCCGCAATATATTTCAAAATAATCAAAACAGTAATCAGAGCTCATTGAACATGTATGGTAGCCTCTAGGTAGTAATAGCCTAATGACAACTTGAGAAAAGCTTGCCCAGATTAGTAGAATAGACCAGCTATTTTAATTTTTTAAACGCCAAGCATAATATGCTAGAGAGACTTCGTTAATGGCCTTCTTTCCAAGCTAGTGGACCCACAAATGTTATTTGTCAATTGGCTACATAATTTTTAAGTGACAAGCAGTTTAGCTCACGAGGCAAAATTTCCTGCATTTCTTTTTCTTTGCTTTTTTTAATATTTTTTCCCTTGCTTGTCAAGATCACCTTTGTCCAAGTTATCAGCTATAAATATAGAGCATCCATTCATTCAAACCATCGAAGTGGGGAAGAGAAAGGAAGGAGAGAGAGCCATTATTTTTTAGTACTACTGTGTGCATCGAATTTCTCAAGCTTATCATGGCTTCTACATTTGCAAGGTTGATAAATTCATGACCATTTCATTTCATGTTTTTGTTACCCTATTCATTTTGTTTTCATAATTTTTGTCAAAGTCATAAGCAGCCAAGTCTAGTTGGTAAAGGAATGGACAGTACTACCGAGTATGAGAAATCAGTCGATAATGTAAGCGAAGGGAGGAGCAATCGGTAAAGAAAGAAGAATCTAGCACCAACCAAAAATAGTCACCGAGTGGAAATGCTATTCGGTCATAGTTACCAAGTACCGAGTTCAAAATATTATACCGAGCACCGAGAGTAGTCAGTTACCGAGCAGTTGAAGTATTTACTTACCGAGTAATGCAGGAAAGGCAACCGAGCAAGCAAACTGATTCAAATCTTGATAAGAATGCATTTAATGAATTGACAGACGATGTTAGAAGAATCTATGATCACTAAAGTCAGTTGGTTACAAAATCTATGAACCAGAATAATCAAGAACATGATGCAAGGTAGAGATTAAGTGGCAAAACAAACGTTGTGAGTTCTAAGAAGGGAACAATTTCCAAGGTAATAGTCAGGTGGTTTACCGAGTGGCAACAAATCTTAAGGATGATCGAACGACTGAGATTGACCCAAGGAAAACCTAATCAACGAGATTAAGAGGAAAAAATAGAGGATACTTAAGAAGTGAAGAATCCTTATGAGAATATATAGAGTAGAAAAAGAAAAAGAGAAGAGATAAGAAAAGTTGTTACTGTTATTGGGGAATAGCAGAGTATATGAGACAGCACCAAGTATAGAATTTGTAGAAGGAAGGTTTGATGATCACATCACCGAGAAGATTCAGAGGTAAAGAATTCAGAGCATAAAGAGTCTGATCAAGCATAATAGATTGAAACATTATTTCAGACAAGTTCAAAGCATTGTTGAATACATTATTTTTGTTATTTTGTAAATCCCACCACTGGGTAGATCCTTACAGATCTTATTTTGTAAAGCCTCTAACAAGGTACACTTCTTAGAAAAGAATTTGTGAAATCCTTTAACAAGGTAGACTGCATAAGTCTTTATACTCTTAACAGAGCAAGCTACCAGAAGTAGCTAAACATTGTAGCTCTAACCGAGCAACATTTTTACTGCAGTAGTGAAGGATTGTGGGTGTCATCCCCACCGCATTTTTTTCCTCTAACCAAGGATTTCTGCGTGACCAAAAATCATGGTGTTGTGGGTCTATTTGTTATGTGTGTACTTAAAGTGATTTACATGTTTTAACTTGCTTTTCATTTATAGTTTTCATTCGGTAATGCATGCAGAAGTGAGACAGTTCTATAATAGAAAAAGTTTTAAGTGAACTGATTCACCCCTCCCCTCTCAGTTCATACTCTTGTATGACATTTCCAACAATTGGTATCAGAGATTTGACTCTTGAGTTAATGGTTTGACCACCTAAGAGTAAAAGATCCTATTCATGGAAAGTTATAGGCAAGCTAAGAGGATTGACAGTCTTGAGTATGAGCTAGAAAGTGCACAAGAATTGATTACTGAGTTAAGAAGGAAATTGGAGAAATCATTGAAAATGAGAAGAAAACTATATGATGAACTAAAGATTACTCAAGAATAGGTTGACACACTTGAAATAGCTTCAGAAGGTAGTCTGAATGATGAAAATGAGACAACCATCAGAGAACTAATGGAAAAGAATGACTCACTTACCGAACAACTAGATTTAATGAAGAAAGATCTTGAATCAAACAGCATGAGGATGACCGAGTTGATAGAAGGTAAAAGAAGTGAAGAATATGGAAAAAGGATGATTGAAAATGACAAAAGACAGGCTGAAGCACGGTTAGCAGAAAAAGACAATGAGATCATAAGAATGACACAACAACATCATAACATGATTGATCAACTTGTGAATGCCAATATAGAGATTGCTAAAAAGGAATTTGAAAATAAATCATTGAAATCAAAAATAGAAAGGTTGAACACTGAACTGAGAAATGAAAAGAACATCAATGAAGTACTTAAGAAAAAGGAAGAAGCCTCTCAAGCTTTGGACAAACAACTCAAAAGTCAAAAGCAATCGAGTGACAAAACAGGTATTGGATTCAATGGAACTAACTCCACCGACCAAGGAGAATCATCTAATTCATGAAAATATGAAAGTACTAAAGCACCACCAAGACAAAGGAAGAAACCTCATTGCAACTATTGTGGAAAGCCCAGCCACACAGCAAATGTTTGTAGGAGCAAAAAAGGTAATGTACCTAGTAAACCTAAATTTGATGGATATTGTTTTAGATGCAATAAGCATGGTCATAAAGCTTTTGAGTGTAGATCAAGGATCCCTAAAAAGTCAAGGAAATATAAATTTTATGGCCACTGCAACACTTGCAACAAGTATGGACACAAAGCTGAAGAATGAAGATCAAAGACAAGGAATAGCAAGTGGACATCGAACCAAGAAAGATCACAATCCAATCGAACAGAAGCATCAATACCATGGGACTACAATACCAACATCTCTTGTGCATCATGTGGAAGGTATGGACACATTGCTGCAAATTTCTTATTAATGTTTGGAAGGAACAATAGGAAATAATGGAGAAGTTCTGGTATGGCATGTTTTCAGTGTCACAAAATAGGACACCTAGCTAAAGATTGCAGGTACCGAGCCAATATATCAAACAAGAAGGAAAGCAATGACATGAAGACACCTACTGTTGATGAGATAAGGGAACAAATGAACAAAACTTGGAAAATAAAAGAGCAAGATGATGGAACCTCACTCGGAAATATTGAAAGCCCCTCATCTACCGAGATGAGTGCACCGAGCTGCACTTAGTCGGTAAAAGGTATGTAGGAACTGCTCATCGAATTCAAATCTTCAATCAGTTCCTAAATTAAGAGAGCATAGATCCATATTAGCATGCTTAAGATGCATTTGGATATTTTACGAAAGTTTTTTTTGTGATTCACATGCAAGTCAGACTATTTGGTTAATCGGTGAAATTTGAACTTCACGAAGTTGGTGAATGCATTTATGACAACCTAACTTATTCTTTGGAAACCATAATTGAGAAAAAACTATAAATATGAAGTTTTGCAAGTCATTTTGCACCTTACGTATTCGAGCTATCAAGAGCGGGTTGCAAAGCGATCGAGTCTTCGTGCATTCAAGTGATCTCTGGGATAAATTCCAAAATGAGCTAAATCATCTACAGTTGTATTCATCATTGTTTGCTTTCAACCAAGTTAAGCTTTTGAAGAGAAAATGATTACTTCCATCACTATTCCTGATCTAATGGCACCAAAGAAGCAAGTACCAGTCATGGAAAAGAGTGTTGATCCTGTAAACCCTAAACACAAGATGCCACCCACCAAAGCTACAGAAATTGATATGACATAGAATTTGTTGGAGATTTGATTCTGAACAGTTGATTGATTGTATGTTTCTCATTGATGACAACATATAATACACAACAGTACTTTTGTGTGTACTTATCCATATGATGACATGAAGACTTGCGTGGATAGATACATATTGTTGACATGTTTATCACGCTATGTTCATACATGTAGACCCAGATATGATGTTTCAGTAAAGATATGTAATTCCGTTATTGACAGTTAAAGTTTTGGAGGAATAACAGTTTAAGGCCGACATATGTAACGTGTTTATTGAGTTGCACCTATCTTCAGGATATGCGTGTGTGTATTCATGATGAGTTATGAGTTTTTGATATTAATCTAAAGGTGCCAAACGTATTTCAAGAAGATTGCAAAGTTATGGTTAAATTGGTGAAGTCAACTTAGTGAAGCGATGCGTCTATTCAGTTTGTACTTGCGCAGTTGTAATTATGCTTGTGCGCTTAGTAGACCCAACAAGGATGTTATGAAGAGTTGTCTAACAGGTCCCATGATCTCATACTTGGTGTATGTACTTATAGAAGGTCATTTGTGATAACAAGAGTTGAGAAAGCCAGAGATAAGAAAAGCAGAGCAGAGTGTTAAAGCAGCAGAGCTATATTTATCATATGTTGATAATATAGATATTGAATTTGAAGCTTTTAGAATACAGATAAGATTGTTATAGTTCTTTACAAGAGGTTAAAGCATCAGCGCACAAAAGGAACTGATCAGACAAGCAGTGTCATAGGCAGCAGTTCATCTTGTTGATAGAGTGTGTATCAAATATCTAGAAGGTTGTAGCCTTCACCACTGGGACAGTGAGTCCACCACCCCTAACATGGTTATTGTAAAAGACTCCTAACAGGGTCAGACCCTTAACCAGGTCACTATACTACTGCATTGTAATGAACAAATACTAACAGGGTTGAAAGATCTTTTAACAGGGATTACTATAAACAATATAGTTCTTTGCGGGTGCTAATTCCCACCGGGGTTTTTACCATTTGGTTTCCCCGTAACCAAATTGATGTGTTGTGTAATGTGTTATCTGAATGTGCATTTAATTTATATCAATCTAGATTAATAAGTACAAAATATTTAAAGT
>MU224981.1:109631-133653 GCA_018584345.1 Thuja plicata | reverse complement strand
TTCCCCCCCCCCCCCCCCCTCTCAGTTATCCCTGAAGTATTCTAACAGCATTGTCTTCCATTCCACCTAGGGTTATATTGATAGATGATGTTAGATCCTTCATCCACTGTAAAATTGAAGACATTTGTGTTAATGAGTTGGACACTTCGTTTGATAAAATGTGTGACAATGGCAAGTTGAGAGATGGGCACACACATCTGGAAAGCAAGGGTTTGGTGCATACCCTTCATCTGTCGAGAGTCTTCAAACCTGAATGGATCAGATTTGTACTTAGCCGAGTACACGATCAGTTTATGTGGCTAGAGCAACCAGTAAAGATCACCAAGGATGTACTGCACATCATTAATGGCCTACCAATCGGAGACATACCAAAGGCAATCAAGCAGATTGACAGAGAAACATTGAGTGAGCTAACCAAAGCTCAATTGGATGGTAGAGCGATGAGAATTTTGACGGTAGAAGATGCAGAACTTAAATTTGCATGTAACATAATTGCCTATCAAGTCTTCCAATCATCTAGGGTAGACAGTGTACCCTATGGAGCAGTTGACCTGGCTTACAAGATTGTGAAGAAAGGAATGAAATTAGATGTTTGTGAGATTTTGTTGAGGCAAATTGAAGACAACATGAACACAATCAGGAAAGCCAAGACAAACACTTTGAAGTTTGGTCCACTATTGGTATGTATATTTTTCTATTTTGAGAACTTTTTCCCATCAGTCGGTGAAGTAACATGGAGCACTCATAGGCCAATCATTTATCAAATCAATGAATATATTTTAGGATTGGGAAACAATTTTAATTTGATCATGAATGATTACTTTGTTAAGTTTCAAGCAAAGATGCATACAAGATTCTGGATTCCACCCCAGCTAGTGGAAAGATATCATGATAATATTTGTTTTGAAGTAGACACTGACCTGTGTATCATTAAGGTTGTTGAGCCTAGGACTATTTGGCTTCAACCAATGGGATATGAAGTTGATGTTGACATAGCTGCATAGCAAATTGAGACATTGTTGAAAGACCCCATTGACAAGAAAGCTGACAGATATGGAACCTATGAAGAAGTTAAAGAAAAGATCAAGAATGGTATAGTGATACCTAAGGCCATAAGGAAAACAAGGAAAATGATTGGGGAATTGTCACAAAAACTTGAAGCTGGAGAGGATGAAGAAGAAACAGAGCCATCACCTTCAATTGAGAAGAAGAGGAAACAACTAGAAGCGAATCCCTCACCAAGTGGCAGTAGCACAAGGGCCTCAGTAAGGGCAAAAGAAAAGGAACAAACTGAGACACCCAAACCAAGAGGGAAAACATATGTGAGGATTAAGAAAAGTGTTGTGAAGCCAAGAAGAAAATTGAAGCTACAAATTGAAAGTGAAACAGAAATAGAGGAGATTGAGGAACCCAAAGTACCACAAAAGACATCGAAACCAACTCTTGATGAATCCATTGATTCATTAATGAAACATGGAGGTTTTGTTGGAGTAAAACAACTAAGATATGAGAAGTTGAGTATAAATGATCAGGTAAGAATTGAAGATGTTGTTATTTTCACACTAAATAAATTTAGAATAACACCAATGGAAGTTTCAAGCCAGCTTCTTGATGAGTTATACAATAGGGTAGATGCACTTGGTGGAAATATGCATTGACTGCTGAAAAACAAATAAGAGAAAGATCATTAGTTGTGACAATGCCTGAATTATCAGTGCAAGAAATTGATGAATCTCTACAGAACTATTCAAGGAGATTTCTTGTGAAAAACAGAGCACTAAGAATAATGATCGGTAAGATTTTAGAAGTTGAGAAAGAAATAGATGAAATGTGGAGAAAAATATTCAAGCTAGATGCTACCAAGTCTCAAGAAGACAAGCCAACCAAGGGCACTACCGAAGAACAATCATCAAAAGGCAGTAAAGGTCAAATGAATCCCATTGACCTAACCAAAGATACCAATGGAATAAATATTGAAGATGCATCAGAAGAAGAGGATCATGGACAAGATACAACAAAGGAAGAAAATGCTATGGATACAACAGATCAAAATACCGAGTGCATGGACATAGATGACACTCCAACAACCAAAGAATCAGATCTTGTAATACAACAAATTCATGCTTATTCTAGGATAAGTACAGAGACCACCGAGGAAGGAAATGAATAGAGAAAAGGAAATGAATCAGTTCCCCCAACCTACACTGAAGGAGAGAAGCAACAAGACTCCAAAGAAGAGTCAGAGAAAAAGAAAGAGTCAGAGAAAGAGAAGGAGAGTGAGAAAGGGAAGGAGAATAAAGATACACAAGGAGATAAGAAATAAAAAGAAAAGCCAGAAGGTACTCATGAGTCGGAGGAGATATTTGAGAGCACAGCAGGCACAAAAAAGTCTCCCATCGATGCACTTAAGGCATCTATCTCACCATCAAGCAACAAGAATAAGAAGAAAAAGAAGAAGGAGGAAATTGACTTAACAGAAGAAATAATTTTGGCCCCTCCTGATTTTGCAAACATGAACGCTGAGCAATTGGCATCATATGGGAAACTATTGAAGAGAAAAGCAGCCCAACAAAAGCTGATTGATGAAATGAGGAAGCAAGATGACATTCTTGAAGATGTCAAAGACATCTTTCATTCTCTGCTACCTGATGCTGCAATAAATGCAAAAGATAGTTTGATTCAGCAAGTAGGCAAACTTGCTCAACAGATAAAGGTACTGAACATGGATACCACCGCATCCTTATTGAAAATTCATGAGCCAAAGTTGACAAAGAAAATAATGGAGCAAATATTGAAACACATAGCAGAAGACAAGGTAACTCTTTCCGAACTATGTACAGCTATAGAGCAGACTCTAACTACAATTCTTTCATTATTTCAAAAGCTTTGTCAAATTTCAAAATTTACTGAGGACATAAGGAATAAAGAACAGTCAGTAGAGACAGAGTTAACCGAACTCCTAAAGGATGTATCTATTGAACCTGGTTCAATCCAAGTATATTATCAAAAGATCAAGCATCTCATGGGACACCAACATGAACTCGGGCAAGAGGAACATAAAATCCGAATAGAGTTGTTGGAATTGCAAGCCATTTTAATTCCACATATTGAGGCTATGCAAAAACATTTGAAGAAAGGCAAAGACTTAGTCACTATGCCAGAGATGAGTCCACTTGACACAATCACAAGTCTAGCAACGTACATAAATGAGCACATTATAGTTATGCAGACACTGAAGGAGACATGGGAGTCAGCACTGTCTGATCTCCAAAATAAATATAAGTACATTTTTTATAAGTAAGTTTTATTTTGGCACTTTTGTCAAAAAAGGGGGATAATATGTATGATATAATGTATGAAATACAATTTTTGAAGTATATATAGCGCATAGGGACTATCAACCAAGGGGGAGTTATAAGTTTTGAGTTTTGATTGATGAATTTGAAGTTTTTGTCAAAATGCCAAACTAATGACAAAGGGGGAGATTGTTACCCTATTCATTTTGTTGTCATAAGTTTTGTCAAAGTCATAAGCAGCCAAGTCTAGTCGGTAAAGGAAATGGACAGTACTACCGAGTATGAGAAATCAGTCAGTAATGTAAGCGAAGGGAGGAGCAGTCAGTAAAAAAAGCAGAATCTAGCACCGAGCGAAAATAGTCACCGAGTGGAAATGCTATTCGGTCACAGTTACCGAGTACCGAGTTCAAAATATTATACCGAGCACCGAGAGTAGTCAGTTACCGAGTAGTTGAAGTATTTACTTACCGAGTAATGCAGGCAAGGCAACCGAGCAAGGAAACTAAGTCAAATCTTGATGAGAAAACATTTAATGAATTGACAGACGATGTCAGAAGAATCTATGATCACTAAAGTCAGTTGGTTACAAAATCTACGAACATGAATAATCAAGAACACGATGCAAGGCAGAGATTAAGCAGCAAAACAGATGTTGTGAGTTCCAAGAAGGGAACAATTTCCAAGGTAACAGTCAGGCGATTTACCGAGCGGCAACAAATCTTAAGGATGATCGAACGACTGAGATCGACCCGAGGAAAACCTAATCAAGGAGATTAAGAAGCAAAAACAAAGGATACTTAAGAAGTGAAGAATCCTTATGAGAATATATAGAGTAGAAAAAGAAAAAGAGAAGAGATAAGAAAAGTTGTTACTGTTATTGGGGAATAGCATAGTATATGAGACAACACCGAGTACAGAATTTGCAGAAGGAAGGTTTGATGATCACATCACCAAGCAGATTTAGAGGTAAAGAATTTAGAGCATAAAGAGTCTGATCAAGCATAACAGATTGATGCATTATTTCAGACAAGGTCAAAGCATTGTTGAATACATTGTTTTTGTTATTTTGTAAATCCCACCACTGGGTAGATCCTTACAGATCTTATTTTGTAAAGCCTCTAACAAGGTACAATTCTTAGAAAAGAATTTGTGAAATTCTTTAACAAGGTAGACTGCATAAGTCTTTATACTCTTAACAAAGCAAGCTATCAGAAGTAGCTAAACATCGTAGCTCTAACCAAGCAACCTTTTTACTGCAGTAGTGAAGGATTGTGGGTGTCATCCCCACCGCAGTTTTTTCCTCTAACCAAGGATTTCTGCGTGACCAAAAATCATGGTGTTGTGGGTCTATTTGTTATGTGTGTACTTAAAGTGATTTACATGTTTTAACTTGCTTTTCATTTATAGTTTTCATTCGGTAATGCATGCAAAAGTGAGACAGTTCTATAACAGAAAAAGTTTTAAGTGACCTGATTCACCCCTCCCCTCTCAGTTCATACTCTTGTATGACATTTCCAACAGTTTTGATGTTGTGCAGCCCTGTATAACAACTTTTAGATGATAGATATTTCAATTATGGATTTTGTTGTTTTTGTTAAGATGACGAAGTGGAGTACCGTACAGTGGAGTCTACCATCGGTGGATGTGTCTCACCATACGGGACCACCGTCGGTGTAGGCAATCTCACCGTGTGGTGGAGTCTACCGTCGGTGAATGCGTTTCATTGTACGGCAAGACCAACGTCGGTGGAGGTAATCTCACTGTGCGATGGATTCTACCGTCAGTGGATGTGTTTCGCAACAGAGATGGACCGTACGACAGCTTATTGCAAGACCACCGTATGGCGAGATGAGTGTCTGTGATAGATGGTTGGAAAACCATTTTTGCCTGTAATCATTTGTGTACTGAATCTGAAATGATTTGCAGTATGTTTTAATGGCTGCAAGAATTCGTTTTAAGAAAGGTTGAAAATAAGGTAGATTGAAAAGGCAATCTGAGCCTGTGAGAAATCCAGAGTCGTTGTATGTAAATTGTTTACAGTAATACAAAATTTTTCTTGGGGTTTTGAGTGGTGGGTTTTTTCCCGAAAGGGTTTCCCACGTTATATCTGTGTTTTCTCTGTGTATCCTGTGTATGGATTTCTACATGTTTTTTATTTACTTGCATATCTCTGTGGCTTAAATTACAGTCGCTTATTTCCCTAGCATTAGAAAAGTGTTTCCGCACCGTTGCTTTCTTTACAAGTGGTATCAGATCCTAGCCAGTTGTGTTATCCTTGTCGGGTAGGGTTTGGTTTTTTGTGCCAATTTTGGTCTCAGTGGGAGTTTGCAAAGTCTTTGTTTGCAAGCAGAGATGGTTGGTACATCAGGAAGTGTGGACATTGAAAATTTTAATGGCACAAACTTTGAGTTATGGAAACTTAAAGTTTAAGATTTGCTAGTAGATCAAGACCTGTGGTATGCTGTGTCAGGCACCAAGCAAACGGGTATGAAGCAGGAAGATTGGGATCTAGTGGATCGGAAGGCCAAAGGACTGATAAGGCTGATTCTTGCAGATTTGGTTTTATTGAATGTCCATGAAGAGAAAATTGCGCATACATTGTGGAAGCAGTTGGGAGACATTTATCAAGGAAAGTCTTTGGTAAACAAACTTTTCCTGAGAAATAAATTATATTCTTTGAAGATGGATGGAGGAACAGTTGTGGCCGATCATCTAAACTCATTCAATATGGTGATCGCACAGTTGACATCTGTTGGTGTGTCTATTATTGAAGAAGAGCGTTGCATGTTACTGATGTGCTCGCTGCCAGATTCGTGGGATCACTTGGTAATGGCCATCGGAAGTACGACTACCAAGCTTAAAATGGAGGAGGTAGTTGCTTCACTTCTGTCGGAGGAGATGCAAAGGAAGTCCTCTAAGGTGGCCAAAGAAGCTCTCATTGTACGAGGAAGATCTAAGGATAAAGGTAAGAAAAAGAACACGAAGTCAAAGTCTCAGGAGCGATCCGCCACTCCTGGAAATAAGTCAAAGGCGAAGTGTTGGAACTATGGGTAGAAAGGTCATATCCAAAGGGATTGCAAAGAGGAGAAAAGAAAAAGAAGAAATACACTTCCAACACAGAATCTTCTCAAAGTGACGCCAATGCCTTTGTAGCAGCCTTGGCAGTACCTGCGTCGGACAAAGTATGGCTGGTGGACTCGGGAGCATTATTCCACATGACGTCTCATAAAGACTGGTTCTCAAAGTATGAACCGTACGATGGAGGGAAGGTGTTCCTAGCGAGTGATTCCACACTCGAGATCGTTGGAAGAGGACGAGTCAGAATTCAGTTCCCTGACGGTAGAGTAAAGGGAATTGATGGAGTACTCCATATACCCAGTCTGGCACGAAACGTAATTTCTGTCAGTAAGTTGAATGATGTCGGAGTCCAGGTAACATTTGTCCATGAAGGTTGCAAGATGACTAGGGGTTCTATTGTTTTAGCGAAGGGTGAACGCATTGGAACACTATATAAGTTAGATGCCAAACCTGTATGTTGTAATAGTGTCTCTCTAAAGTCTGGTAAAATTAATATGGCAACACGTGGTGTAAATGCGATGGAAGTTAAACTTACTGCAGAGAAAACAATGCTATGGAATCATAGGCTTGGCCATATTGGTGAGAAAGGTTTAAAAACCTTGAAGAATAAAAACCTGGCTGAGGGTTTGGTTGACTGTAACTTTGAATTTGATTTCTGCGAACATTGCATCTATGGAAAGCAAAACCGTGTTCAGTTTTATTCTAGTTCTCAAAAATCTTCTGGTTTGTTGGATTATATTTGCTCTGATGTATTTGGTCCTGTGGATGTTCATTCTTTGTCTAAGTCAAGATATTATGTATCATTTATTGATGATTAATCAAGAAGAACATTCATTTATTTTTTGAAGAGTAAATCAGAAGTGTTCATTCAGTTTAAGGAATTCAAAAGTCTTGTTGAAAATCAGACTGGGAGAAAGATCAAATGCTTAAGGACAGATAATAGTGGCGAGTTTTGCAATGCAGATTTTGAAAAATTTTGTGTAGATCATGGCATTAAGAAGCATAAAACAACTCCTTATACTCCGCAACAGAATGTAGTAGTGGAAAGGATGAATCGATCGTTGATGGAGAGAATAAGGAGCATGTTAGGTAGTGTTGGTCTGGAGCAGAAGTTTTGGACCGAAGCAGTGGCTATGACGTGTTACCCGTTGAACCGTTCTCCTACGGAAACATTGGTGGACAAAACACCTATGGAAGCATGGTCTGGTAAGAAGCCCTCGTTAAGACATTTGCGTGTCTTCGGTTGTGAGGCGTACACTCATGTACCTGATGTGACTAGGTCAAAGTTAGATAACAAAGTGGTGAAGTGTATCTTCATCGGGTATGGCATTGGTGTGAAGGGATACAAGTTATGGAACTCTCTCACTGAAAAAGTGTTGTACAACAGGAGTGTTATTTTTCGTGAGATGAAACCTGTCTCACTATCTCAGCCAGAGAAGACTGAAAAGACAATGGAAGCAGTTAAAATTCCTTTAGCTTCCAAAAGGGAGGTATTACAGACTCCAAATGAACTTGAGAATAAAAATCCAGAATTACCCAAGAATGACGATGGGGAGAGTTCGAGTACGAGTTCAGAAGAACGTGATTGTGAACCTCATGAAGCTTCACCATAGGAGGTGATCTACTCAGGAGAGGTGACAACCTGATAGGTATGACTATTCATCGGAGTAGTTTAATTATTCTATGTTGAATTATGTTAATTGTGCCTATGCTTTGCTTACGAATGTTGATGAGTCTAGGACTGTTAAAGAAGCAATTTATATGTCGGATTCAGATTCTTGGTTGAATGCCATGAAGAATGAAATGACATCCTTGGAGAAGAATGGAACCTGGGATCTCGTACCCTTGCCTAAAGGTAGAAATCATGTGGGTATTTAAGAAGAAGTACGGTCCAGATGGCAACATTGACAAGTACAAGGCGAGATTGGTTGCGAAGGGGTATTCTCAAAAAGAAGGGATTGATTATGGAGAAATATTTTCTCCTATAGCTAAGTTGACATCTATCAGATTTTTGTTGTCACTGGCAGCAGCACATGACTTTGAAATTGAGCAGATGGATGTGATGATGATATTTCTTCATGGTGATCTTGAAGAAGAGATATATATCTCCCAACCGGAGTACTTTGTAGAAAAAGGTAAAGAGCATCTGGTATGTAAGCTGAAGAAGTCTCTTTAGGGTTTGAAACAGTCACCCAGAATGTGGTATCAAAAGTATGATACATATGTTTTGTCTTTGGGTTTTACGAGATCTAAATCTGATCACTGTGTGTATTATAAAGTTGAAGGTGATCGGATACTTATAATTGCTCTATATGTTGATGATATGTTGTTCATAGGCAATAGTAAAGAAATGATCTCGGAATTAAAATTTCAACTTTCCTTGAAATTTGAAATGAAAAATTTAGGGCTGGCAAAATTTATTTTGGGGATGGAAATCAGAAGGGATAGGGTTGGCAGGAAACTTTGGCTTAGCCAGAGCAAGTATATTACCAATGTTCTTGAGAGATTTAATATGAATGATTGCAAGCAACAAGTAGTTCCAATGTTACATGGAATGAAGCTATTCGTCAATGACAGTCCAAAATCTCTAGATGAGATTGAAGACATGAAGTGGATACCTTATGCAAGTGTTGTTGGTAGTCTCATGTATGCAATGGTCAGTACGAGACCAGACATTGCCCAAGTAGTGGGAGTATTGAGTCGGTTTATGGAAAATCCAAGCAAGTCACATTGGGATGCTATGAAAAGAATTCTAAGATATTTGAAGGGTACATCACAGTACGCATTGTGTTATCAAGGTGACTCACTTGGCTCAAATAGATCGGTTAGTATTCAAGGTTATGTGGATGCTGATTGGCCTGGGGACATTGGCAAAAGAAGATCCACCAGTGGATATGTATTCATGGTGAATGTTGATGCTATTAGTTGGATGAGCAAGCGACAAAGTGTGGTCGCATTGTCAACGACTAAGGCAGAGTATATGGCATCTACTCGTGTGTGTCAAGAAGCAGTTTGGCTTAAGCGCTTGTGTTCTGATGTCAGCTACGATGCAAGAAAAATTACATTTTTTTGTGACAGTCGGAGTGCAATATGTTTGGCAAAGAATCCTACATTCCATGCCAGGACAAAATACATTGATATACAATATCATTTTGTGTGTGACATGGTTGAAGACGGAAAGGTGAATCTAGAAAAAGTTGGTACTCTAGAAAATGTTGTAGATGCATTGACAAAGCCAACAGACACAACCAAGTTCAAATGGTGCGCAAATTCTATGAGGCTTGGTGCCCCTGACACTTGTTAGCCTCATTAAATGACTCTGCACTTTGTCAAGTGGGAGATTGTTAAGATGACGAAGTGGAGTACTGTACAGTGGAGTCTACCGTTAGTGGATGTGTCTCACCGTACGGGACCACCATCGGTGGAGGCAATCTCACCGTGCGGTGGAGTCTACCGTCGACGAATATGTTTCACCGTACGGCAAGACCAACGTCGGTGGAGGCAATCTCACCATGCGGTGGAGTCTACCATCGGTGGATGTGTTTCACAGCAGAGATGGACCATACGACAGTTTATTGCAAGACCACCGTATGGCAAGATGAGTGTCTGTGACAGACGGTTGGCAAACCGTTTTTGCCTGTAACCGTTTATGTACCAAATTCTGAAACGATTTGCAATATGTTTTAATGGCTGCAAGAATTTGTTTTAAGAGAGTGGTTGAAAACAAGGTAGATTGAAAAGGCAATTTGAGCCTGTGAGAAATCCAGAGTCGTTGTATGTAAATTGTTTACAGTAATACAAAAGTTTGCTTGGGGTTTTGAGTGGTGGGTTTTTTCCCGAAAGGGTTTCCCACATTATATCTGTGTTTTCTCTGTGTATCCTGTGTATGGCTTTCTGCATGTTTTTAATTTACTTGCATATCTCTGTGGCTTAAATTACAGTCGCTTATTTCCCTGGCATTTTTAGCCTTAGGAAAGTATTTATGCACCGTTGCTTTCTTTACAGTTTTGACTTCATTAACAAATTTGTGTAAAATTTAGATCTGTAACGTTCAAAGAAGAAACCCACTTGGATAGATTATGTTTCCAGGGGGCTTCTAACTTCTCTTCTATCTCATATGAGCACTGGTTACTCTTTTGTTCTCGTTTGTGTTGAATTTGTTCTTGTGGATGTTGATTGCAGGTATGGAGGACCAGAAAATATCAGGAGGGCATGTTATGCTGCTTACAACAGTGGTAATGGATATCTTTTGCAAGATTTTAGAAATAGGAGACTTTGTGTAGCTTTCTCTGGTTCTCTCCAGCCCAGTGCCATTCGTCAAACAGAGACCAAATTTAGTGTGTGCAAAATCAATGAGCATAATTATTATTTTGAGTCCATGGTGCATGGGACTACAAGAAAGGATCGAGAGCAAGCCAGTGTCTACAGAGAGGCACTCACCAAATTTTTAGAAGTTTGGAAGGACAATCTCAAAGCCCAAGTTTGTAGATTATTTCTAAACTTTATCAATGAGATTTGACTAGGAAGGGGAATAAAATGTTTTGAATCTGTAACTATAAAGTCTAAACTAATGTCTAAGAAAATTTGCGGTTTTTAGAATTCTACCCAGCCTTGGAATCTGCTTGACATGTGTAAGTGGAAGGTTTTAAAAGCTGGGGAAGTTATCCTTTGAATTTGAACTCTCTGGCCAAGATTTTGCAGTATCTAGGAGAAAATTTCAGCTAATCAAAAGTGGGTATTTGTGCAGTTCGTATCTAAAAGATAGCCTACACCTTGGGTTACACCTATGCATTTCTTATGGACGAGCATTAGAAACACAGGATTAACCCACTTCTTACCTAGGAGAGCAGTCGAAGGAAGATTCTATCTTTTCTCGATAGCTTCTCACTTCTTGATATTGCTATTAGAATTCAATTCTATAGTTTTTGAGTAGTGATATTGCCATTAGAATTCAATTTTATAGTTTTTGAGTAGTTTTTGAGTGAATGAATCTTCTACTTTTTCTTATTTCTTAAGTAGGACTAGTTTCTACTTATTATCTGCTCTTCTTTTTTTCATTTGCATTAATTGTTTAAATTTCTATTTATCTATTTATTTAAAAGTTTCAAGGGTTTCAGGTATGTTAGGAAAAGATTTAATACCTGAGTCATTTTATTATGATAGCAATTGTTATGACTTGACTATTATTTATTGAAAGAAATGTATATTTAGTTGTAAAAGTGACCAATTATGTAATGCTGCATCAGCTACATAAATATGGGTCTCTTTTTGGTCTCACCTTTTTTGGGTTGTTTTGGACACCTTGGCAAAAAACATGCTGATGCAGCATCATATTTGATAATGTGTCCCCGAAACCTTGGTTATAAGCAGGGAACTTGTCATGTAAGGTGCTGTAAAAAATTAGAACTAATTTCTAACTTTTACTTGAGATTTTAAAAAGCCCAAAATTATAATGTTCAACTACTGAATCCTCTCCCTATGTGAATTTAATGTTGTCCCATATGTTAGGCCAGACCTATATGAGGGTGAATAGATATGACTGGGCTAGATTATTTTTACCATGGATGGGTTCAGATTCATTCCTACCTGTTTGGAGCAAAATCTACTCAGGTTCATCCATGTGCCCAAGTTGTCTGATATGTTTAGGCGAGAAGGAAGGTTACCATCCTATCAGCAGGAATCTTTACTTTCTGCAAACATAACGGAAACAGAGAGCTTTGTACTTGGAATTAAGTGAACTCCTATTTTGTTCTTGCAGGTTGCAGAGGCCCTTGGAACAGGAAAAACTGTTCTGTTTACAGGGCATTCCATTGGAGGTGGGGTTGCTACTTTGGCCACAGTTGCGAGTTTGGGGAAATGGGGTGAGGGAGCCCCTGTTTACGCCATCACATTCGGTTTTCCTCTGATTGGAGATGAAATTCTTGCCAGAGCAGTTCGAAGGCAGGGGTGGGCCAATCATTTCTATAATGTTGTTTCAAGGGGTGATGTTTTTGCAAGAACTCTGCTGGCTCCTTGTGAATCTGTGTCAGGCTTTCTGGAAGCCCTGCTGCCTTACTGGCAGAGGTCTGCTGAGCAGATGAATGGTGATGGTGCAGAGATTCTCAAGGAGCCTGCAGACTTGGATTTTCCCAAGTATTTGCTCACTGTCCTGCATCATGCTTGTGCAGTGGTTAACTTCGCCACTGTTAATAGTATGGAACCTTTAAATAAACTGATAGCAAGTCCGAAGCCTGCAGTCAAGTTAAGCCCTTATAGGCCATTTGGGTATTATCTGTTCTGTTCAGAGAAGGGAGCTCTTTTTGTTGATAATTATGAGGCTGTGTTGCCCATACTCTTTTATTCCTTGGCCAGTGGTCGAGACCAGGTTTCTATCTCAGACCACACTGATTATGGGAGTGTCTTCCATGGCAACACAAGCATCGTCAATCTGGAAGGGCTTCAGAATCTTCCATTATTACAAGGTGCAGCACTGTCTTCTGCCATGGAAATCCAACTGGATGCTCTTGGACTCGGCATGCAGGTAAGCATCTTAACTCCATCTTTTTTAATTATCCAAACACACACACATATATATACTTTGTCTTTACTTTAAGATTGATTTACACATCTTATTGATAAGGTAATAAAAACAACCATACACAAACTGGCATGCATGTATGCATACTTAAAACTGCTCTTTATGTTTCTTAATTTTGTTGGCAGAACACAATAGCTAGGCTTGCACTGAGAGCTGCAGGAGAGGCGCAACACAAGCTGATGGACAACCGCAATAAACTAAAGGACGAACTGGCAAAGTTGGTAGAACAAGGAGGGCGTGGGAAGGAAGCAGGACATATGAAAAAACTGAAAGAGTACAGATTCAAATATCTGAACCAGAGGAACATTGGATACTACAATGCTTTCATGGAACAAAAAGGAGAAAGAAGATTTTCATGCCAGTCTTAACAGGCTAAACCTTGCTGCCTTTTTTGACAAGTTAGAAGATATGGTGGAGACCCACCAGGTTCCTGATGACTTTCAATTCATTTAAGAATTGATAAAAGAAGGAACAGAGTACAGGCTTCTGGCGGAGCCTCTTGAAATTGCTAATTATTACAGGCTGGACAAACAAGAGGATTCGGGACATTATATTAGAAATGCAAGGCCTCGTCGTTATAAAGCTCTTGAAAAGTGGTTGGCAGACATAAAACCCGAAGAAAAGCAGCATGCTGTGCTTAAAAGTCAACAGGATATAACAAAGGACTCCTGCTTCTGGGCTCACGTTGAAGAAGTTTCAGGGATAATGAGTAATCCAAGGGAAAATCCAGAGGTTAAGAGGACCAAGTGCACCGAATTCCAGAACTATGTGAAGCAACTGATGGATAGAAATGAGTTGTGTGTGGAGGAGGTATTGATGGGAGAATCCAGTTTTGTGAAATGGTGGAAGAAGCTGAGCCCACAAGAAAAGCAAGCCTCCCCAATCTCCTATATATTTGGAGGAATAAAATATATTAGCTGATGCTGTGATTGATGCGGAGCAATTGTTGTTAAGACTTCAATGTTCTTAAACTTTTTTTGTGTTTCAGTTAAGCGTTCTTGTCAGAGAATGCTCCATACACTTATATTTACTGCTATAGGGTTATTTGTTTAGTTGCTCTTTCTTTTGTAGATAGCTTTTATTGTACTCTCTGGTACTGCAGCACATTAATATGCTCACCGTTTGCCTGTAAGGGCTAGCCTATACTGGATGCTAGGTCACCGGACTAAGTCGCGGGGACACCTCAACGTTAAAAAATAAATAAATAAATAAAAATATGCTCACTGGTTATAAGGATTCTAATGTAAATCCTCTTTTTTGTAAGTTAAATGGTTGGCAAAAATAAAATTGTAAGACTTTTGCATTGTAAAGTTTACTGCATTTATAACTTGTGAGTTTGAGTTATGTACTGTAAGATGTGTTGTTTCTTATTTCATATTATTTTTATTTTTATCTTAAGATTATTTTTTTCTTTTGTTTATTTATAGTTTTGAAGTTATAATTTGATTTTATTTGTAGAAAGTTGTATTGTACATTTTGATCCTTATTAATCTAATCTAATATAGAATTCAATTATGTAGTTTTCCAAACCAATTTTGTTGATTTATATTGTATTAATGTAGGTTGAACATCTATATTTAATCTTTACTCTAATACCATAGAAAGACCAAAATTGATGGAATTATCTTATTGTCTCAACAAATACAGATTAAAATTTTATTTTTGGAAAATGAAGAAGTGTTTGACTCCAACAAACTATAGGATAAGAAACATATTTGTTGTTAGAAGACAACAATGATTGATTGGGTAGTTGTTAAGTGATTCAATTTTAAATGCTCCTCTATAAATAGACATTTTCATTTTCATTTGATGAAAAAGCATTTTATTACATAATTTTGTTTGTTGTGATAATAACAAATCATAAATAAAAAATTGGTTGTAATTGATTAATACCTTCAATTGATATTACAACACTAGGAAGGAGACTTGTAAATTTGCATATAAAAATTGAATGGTGAGTTAGGTTGGTGCAAAGCAATTAGTTTGTCATTGCAATTTTGATCACAGCCTTCAACACAGGGAGAAGAGGTTGTTGTTTTCAAGGTTTTCAAAGTTTCACTAACCTAACCTAAACCTTAACCCTTAACTTTTTCCTAACCTAAACCTTAACCAACCCTAACCCAGCCCTAACACTAATCCTAACTCTAAGCATAATTGTAACCCTAATCCTAACCCAAATCCTTACCCTAACCCTAAATATAATTCTATCTATAATCCTTATGTTTACCCTAGCCCTAACCATAATTATAACCCTAACATTTACCCCTAAACTAAATCCTATCTCTAATTGTAATACTAACCCTAATCCTAACCCTAACTAAAACCCTAACTCTAACCTTTAATCTATCTCTAACCCAAACCCTAACCCTAATTTTATCTTTAACCTTAACCATAGTTTTAGGATTAGGATTAGAGTTAAATTTTTGTTAGGGTGAGCATGAGGATTTAATTAGGTTTAGGGTTTAACTAGAATTAGGGTTAGAGTTTAATAACAACAAGAATTCAATTATGGTTAGGGTACAATTCGACATCAAGATTTAAAATAAGGTTATGGTTAGAGTTTAACCAAGGTTAAGGTTAGGATGAGGATTCAATTAGGGTTAGGGTTTAAAATATTTAATATTTATGATATAATTATTACTATTTAATGTCTTATATGTTGCAGTACAACTTCTACTAGCATACATATATTTAATATTAAAATACATCGAGAGATATCATTCTCAAGGCGCCTATTGTGTTAGAATGTGAAGTTGATGCTTTCAAATGGTGTTGTCATTAATGGTTGTCATTGATGTCAACACACTCATATCTCAGCTTCTAATTGTATCAGTTACTATGATTGGCATAATATTGTATCAATTGTTGTGTACCGACATACTTATGTATCGATTGGTGTATCTGGCATATTGATTGAAGTGTTTGGTGTGTTCATCGATGGCTCTTAGTCCCTAGAATCTACATTATAGTAGATTATATGCTCGATCCTATGTGGATGTATTTTTGGTCCTAGCTTTGGTGTTGTAACGTGTTGATCATAATCGTTGGAATCATGTACCTTGGAGAAAGTATTGTATAGCGTGGCATGTTGTATTGGTCGAGGTGGTCCTCATTTCATTCCTTCCCACTGTGAAAATATTGTTGGTGTGACCTATTTTAAATTGTGTGGCCGACCTGGTGGATCTCATGGTGTTGTATAAGTAAGGCATGAACATAAGCATGTGGTGCATGTACGTGAATGTATGTGTGGCATATCTTTGGAGCATATGTGAAGTGACTACGAATTCATGTGAAGGAGATCTATGTTTGCGCAAAACACTCTGTAGATCTTAGAGGTGGATTCTATTCATTTTCATATCTTCCAGCAGTGAGCCTTTGTGTACCAATAGTGATCCCTTATATTGGCAATGAGCCCCTTTATCAGTAGTGAGCCGACTGACAGTGAGCCTTCTTGAAGTGAGCATATCTGACAATGAGCATTTATATCAAATCACCTTTTGGTGTCACCCGAATAGGGTTTTTACATTTCATGAGAATTAGTTTCTCTGTGGTTTTTTCCTTTGTTAGGACTGAAAATGAAATTAGGTTTTCCATGGTATAAATAACTGAGAATGGTGAAAAGGCATTAAGTTATGGTGCTTGGTTTACACTGATGTTCGGGCAGTGTGGTGCTTGGTTTTCCCTATTCCTCAATTTAAACTATGTTGCTCGGTGATGCTGCTATTATCGCTCAGTAACGTTGTTCGGTGTTGCTCATTTGTGTCTAAGTTTTTCTAGTCTATTGTTGAATGAGTTGGTTGCAGAGGGTGTGGTGGTCGTGCTTTGTCCCCTTTGGGTCATTCCTATGGAGTAAACCAGTCGCTTTGGTCTCTGGTCTTTGTTGGTGTGTTTTGAGTTTCAAACGCCCTAGGTCATATATCCCACATTGGTCATGCAGTAATGTTGCTTAATGTTTTTATATCCCAGCCCACAGTAAGTTAAGTGTCGAAAGGCAAGCACCTTTTTGGCTGATGGTTTGTGAAGTGTTGCGGTTAATGGCACAGTCTGAGTCATGACAGGTCCAGTCGGATCGCTTAGTCGCGTGGATGTGACATGTGGCAGGTGTGACAGGTGGCGGGCCAGGTTGGATGGTACACACGGTAGAGATCCAGCGAGTGAGGTGGTGCCAAGTGGCACAGTCAAAAGGATGGTTGAGATGGAACGAGTCAGATGGCGATGCATGGCGGTAGATGGAAAAATATTATTGAAGGCAGATCGAGATCCAACGGTGATGCACTATCGCGTGAAGGAAAGATGCATGGAAGTTAAGCATCACATGCTAGTGAAATGAACAACGTGTGTCCAAGGTTGACAGAAAGGAGTGTGGGGCCTACATGAAGTAGAGTAGATAGGTGGTTTCGAGGCCAAATAGGAGGTTGCCATGTGGAAATAAGTGGGCCCACTTATGTATGTGCTTGTCGCTGAGTCTCAGATTGAATTTTTGTTGACTTAAGTGTTTTAGCAACTCAGTGTTGATCGTAGATGAAGGGGCAAGATGTGCGACTGGTGTTAGATCGTGGGATAAACCATGGGTTAAGTGAAAGGTCTGGCAGTTTGGCAACTACGTTATCTCTAAGTCACATGATAGACTATGGTGAGGCCTGGGTTAGTTAAGTTCAGTTTCATAAAGTGCCCAGATAATTTAAAGTGCACCGACGGTTCTATTTTAAAGTTGCAAAGGGATCTTGATCTTGGTCATCGATGTGTTTCATGCTAGAGGAGTTAGCCGTTGTGATAACATTTTAAAATTTTAAACTCTTCTGCATGTATTATTACAATGGCGTGTTCTCAGACTTGCACGCAAGTGGCTTGAGGTTTCCTTTTACCCATGACTGTCTTAATGGCGTCGTTTGTTTATCTGGGGTTATGTTGTGTGGGTCTAAACACATTCAATGTAGTATGGCGGTCTCTTGGATCTCTGATTTCTTCCTATTTTGGGATGTCTTCTACCGTGCTTTGAGTTTTCTACATTTATGTGGTTGGATCTTTGATTATAATTTTGCAAGTGGATCGTCAGGACAGATCTTTTTAGGTGATCTTTTGGAGAAAGATCATATTTGTGAGATAGGATTGCATTGATGTCTTGACAGACAGTTGTTGGAACCTTCTCCCAGGGTATTCCTCCTTCTACTTAAGGCTTTCCTTTCTCGGTTTCAAGGGTTCTGAATTTTCTGATCCTAAGTGTTGGTTCCAAAATTGTTGGTCCCAGGGATATACCAGATTTGTTTTAGACTATTTTCATGAAAAGATAGAAAATTCATTGATCTTTTGCACTTTATTGAATGGTGTTTTCTTCAATTAGATAATTGCATACCCTGATTCAATATACTTAATACAATTTTTTCTGAGTTTTAAGTCTCTCCTTGGTGTCTTCCTTATGAGTTTTGGATCTTCTAATTCATTGCATTGAGTTTGTTAATGTATATGTTGTTTTCCATAAGTTTTGATCTAGGATCAAATTAAATATGCTTTGGGAATGATATAAACTCATTTGGTTTGTCTACATAAGGATTCTATAAGAAGTGTGTAATCTGAGTTGCTTGTATTTATGGCTATGAGTCTATGCCAGTAGGTGGGTTTCTATTTTCTTCTCTGCATTGATGTATTGCCCAATAAATAAGGCAGTGATCATGAAGTAGTATATCTTTTGTTGATGCATGTTTGATAGAGTTTGGCTATATTCTGCAAATTTACATCAAAATCATTACTAAGTTCTTTCATATCCTATGGTTGTTGGTTGTATGTCCTACTTGGTAATAGAGAGTCAATGAATGTCTGGTTAGTATTTAGCACTTTCTTACCATCATCTGCTATTATAATCTAGAGTGATAAAGAGTTGTATGTTGTCTGGATTAGGTGCACCCACCTTGGTTTTGTAGAGCCAGAAGTGTAGAGGGTAGTCTTGTCCCTATAGTTGGCCCAATTGCCTTGCAGAGCTTCTATACTTGGAGCTAACCACTCCTAACATCTATCTCAAGGCATATTGGTAGCTTTAGATAGCATAAACATTTTCAAACACCAACAAAATGGTGACTCTACTTGGGAAAACAGAAGCAAAACTGATTAGTAGGTGTAAGTGAGTTGCTTCCTTGCCCTGCTAAGTCATTCCCAGAGTCTGGTTATAGAGTCATGGTTTTAAAATTGATATTCCTTGTGATTTTAAGAGTGATTCTTTTCTGCTTGTTTGCCATTGCAAAGTGTCTAAAATTCATAGTTCTGAAAATGATACAAGTATTATCTCACTTTTGGTGAGTGGCGACTCCAAGTTCTCTGATTTTGCACCAGTGTGCATATAAAAAAAAAGACTAGTACAAAGAAATGTGGACTTGCAGTGAAGAGGCAACATATAATAGGACTCCTGTGACTATGATCATAGTCAAGGGAGGAATCATAAAGGGCCCTATATTGGGGTGTGTTGTGAGTTTGTTGTTTTAAAAAGGGGGTTAGAGTTGGGAAAGAGCTCTCAATTGATTCAGATCTTTTCCTCAGCAAGGAGGTGGTGACTCTACCAAGTTTCAAAAGGTGATTTAGAGGTGACTTCAACAGTATTTGCAGCTGCTACAACACATCCAGGTATTTTACTTTTCAAGGATGTAAATGTTTCCTTATATAGTGATTCAAGCACTAAGAAAAGTAATAAGGTGTGGATAGAGGTTTGCATGTTTCAATTTTTGAGTTGCTTTTTACAAAATCATATGGAAGGGTTGTATTAGTCAAAATGGGTAAGCTTGAGGAGGAGCTTGAATTATTAGACCAAGGCATCCAAGAGGATTGCATATTGTTGATAAGAGTAAAGGTGGGAAGGAGAAGGGAATTGTCAATACCATTATTTTATGAAAGGTTTCGTGATGCATATGATGAGCTTCTAGGGGGTACTGAGTTTTCAGAGTCTATATTTATTGGTTTGTTTTTGGAACTTTGTTTCCTTGAATCAACCTATTGGCCAGCCTCTTTGAGGGAAGAGCATTATGTGCATATCAGGGATTGGACAACTAATGTTGCAGATCTTGAACTTGAAGATACATTTGAGGTTGTATCTAGTAGTGTTGTTATTGATAATGATAGAACTTATGAAGGAGATGTATCTAGAGTGTACGCTCTCTCTTATAATCATGAAAGTGATGTTTCTTCTCAATATAAAGCAGAAGATTTGTGCAGCCACCAAGAATAAGATGATTGGATAAGTGAAAATGTTGCTAGCGACTGCCTATCAGAGGAGGGTGAAGATGATGACAATGGTTCATTTCATAGTGAACAAATTTTAGAGTTTTTGTCTTGTGAGTATATTAGGTATTCAGGGAGGGATAGCTCTGAACCATCACACCCAACACACATTGAGTTTGATAGAGAGTATGAGTCAGTAGGTTCTGATTTTGACATGTGTGTTTCTGATTCTCCTTGTGCTTCTACATTACTTTGTTGCAACGAGATGGAATTTGATGTATTAGATGGTGAAAGCATCAGTGTTATCTCAGATTCAAGGGATGATGGTATTCCTGATACAATGTTGAGTACTGATTGGAGTAGTTGTGTAGATTTTGAATCTTGTTCTGATTCTAAATCTTTCATTAAACCATTGAAGCATGGTTTTTCAAATGCTCAAGTTACACATGTTTTTAATGAGTGTGTTGGTATTTTCCCTCTCACCCACTAGCAGGTTTATGATTTTTACAATGTTGATACCTTGCAAGAGGATTCTTTTGTGAATTATGAAATGGATGTGCAGACAAGTGATGTGATGCAAGGCGGTTTCTTTGTAGTGGAGAATAAGGATCATGGTGTTGAGCTTTCATGGTATGATGAGGATGATCACCATTCTTCCCGTTCAACTTCTTATCTATTCTCCTTTGAGGAACCAGATGTTACAAATAGTACTACCAGCAACCAGGAAGAATGCAAGTGCTCTTCTCAGCTGGATGGCATTTCCCCAAGATGTGGTAGTGAATTGGACAATGTTGATTGTTGCATTGGGTCATAATTTTTTCTAACTGATGAGTGCAACATACATAAACCACATGTTTTTCTCTTGTCTAATTTTATTTTTAGCTTAGATGATGGATGTGCTAGCTATATATTATGTGGTGAGCTAATGGTGCATGGTGACGAGTTTGATCAGGTAGATGAGAGAAATTGTTTCAGTTTGCTTCTAGTACAGGGAGCAGAAAATTTTGTCTATGACAGAGGCAAGCTGAATCAGGAATTTTATGGTGGTTTTAGGCCATCAGAGTTGATTTGATTTTCTTTAGATCAAAGAATAAAAGGTAGAGATGTTGTCTTTTCCTGCAGGAGTAGGTTTTCCTTCTGTTGTTTATTGCTTTGTGTTTTAGGTCTCTTTTCCATTTTTGGGTGGCCTACTTATCCCTGAGATTCTAGATCCTTTCTATGCCTACAAGAGACATGCATCCCCAGTCAGAGCCACTGTTAGGACTGAAAATGAAATTAGGGTTTCCATGGTACAAATAACTAATAATGGTGAAAAGGAATTAAGCTATGGTGCTCATTTTACACTGATATTCGGGCAGTGTGGTGCTCGGTTTTCCCTATTCCTCAGTTTACACTATGTTGCTCGGTGATGCCGCTATTGTAACTCAGTAATGTTGTTCGGTGTTTCTCATTTGTGTCTAAGTTTTTTTGGTCTGTTATCGCATGAGTTGGTTGCAAAGGGTGTTGTGGTCATTCTGTCCCCTTTGGGTCATTCCTGTGGAGTAAACTAGTCGCTTTGGTCTCTGGTCTTTACTAGTGTATTTTGAGTTTCAAACGTCCTAGGTCATATATCCCACATTGGTCATGTAGTAATGTTGCTTAATGTTTTATATCCCAGCTCATAGTAAGTTAAGTGTCGAAAGGCAAGTTCCTTTTTGGCTGATGGTTTGTGAAGTGTTGCAGTAAATGATGCAGTCTGAGTCATGACAGGCCCAGTCTGATCGCTTAGTCACGTGGGTGTGACATGTGGCAGGTGGCGGACTAGGTGGGATGGTACACGCTATAGAGATCGAGTGAGTGAGGTGGTGTCGTGTGGCATAGTCAATAGGATGGTTGAGATGGACCGACAGATGGAACGAGTCAGATGGAGATGCATGGCAGTAGATGGAAAAAGATTGTTGAAGGTAGATCGAGATCCGACGGTGATGCGCTACTACGTGAAGGAAAGATGCATGGAAGTTAAGCATCACGTGGCAGCAAAATGAATGACGCGTGTCCAAGGTTGACAGAAAGGAGTGTGGGGCCTGCGTGAGGTAGAGTAGACAGATGGTTCCGAGGCCAAATGGGAGGTTTCCATGTGGAAATAAGTGGGCCCAAGTGTATGTGCTTGTCGCTGAGTCTCGGATTGAAGTTTTGTTGACTTAAGCGTTTTAGCAACTCAGCGTTGATCGTAGATGAAGGGGCAAGATGTGCGGTTGGCGTTAGATCACGGGATAAACTATGGGTTAAGTGAAAGTTTTGGCGGTTTGGCAACTACATTATCTCTGAGTCACATGATAGACTATGGTCAGGCCTGGGTTAGTTAAGGTCAGTTTCATAAAGTGACCAGATAACTTAAAGTGCATCAACAGTTCTATTTTAAAGTTGTAAAGGGATCTTGATCTTGGTCGTCGATGTGTTTCGTGCCAGAGGAGTTATCCGTTGTGATAATATTTTAAAATTTTAAACTCTTCTGCATGTATTATTACAATGGCGTGTTTACAAACTTGCAGGTGAGTGGCTCGAGGTTTCCTTTGGCCCATGACAGTCTTAATGGCATCGTTTGTTTGTCTGGGGTTATGTTCTGTGGGTCTGAACACATTCAATGCAGTATGGTGGTCTCTTGGATCTCTGATATCTTCCTATTTTGGGATGTCTTCTATCGTGCTTTGAGTTTTATACATTTATGTGGTCGGATCTTTGATTATAATTTTGCAAGTGGATTGTCAGGACATATATTTTTAGGTGTCTTTTGGAGAAAGTTCAGATTGGAGAGATAAGATTGCATTGATGGCTTGACAGAAGTTGTTGGAACCTTCTCCTAGGGTTTTCCTCCTTCTACTTAAGGCTTTCCTTTCTCGATTTTAGGGGTTCCAAATTTTCTGATCCTAAGTGTTGGTTCCAAAATTGTTGGTCCCAGGGATATACCAATTTTTTTTAGACTATTTTCATGAAAAGATAGAAAATTCATTGATCTTTTGCACTTTATTGAATGGTGTTTTCTTCAATAAGATAATTGCAGACCCTGATTCAATATACTTAATACAAGTTTTTCTAAGTTTTAAGTCTCTCCTTGGTGTCTTCCTTATGATTTTTGGATCTTCTGATTCATTTCATTGAGTTTGTTAATGTATATGTTGTTTTCCATAAGTTTTGATCTAGGATCAAATGAAATATGCTTTGGGAATGATATAAAATCATTTGGTTTGTCTACATAAGGATTCTATAAGAAGTGTGTAATCTGAGTTGCTTGTATTTAAGGCTATGAGTCTATGCCAGTAGGTGGGTTTCTATTTTCTTCTCTGCATTGATGTATTGCCCAATGGATAAGGTAGTGATCATGAAGTAGTATATCTTTTGTTGATACATGTCTGATAGAGTTTGGCTATATTCTATAAATTTACATCAAAACCATTACTAAGTTCTTTCATATCCTATGGTTGTTGGTTGTATGTCCTATTTGGTAATAGAGAGTCAATGAATGTCTGGTTAGTATTTAGCACTTTCTTACCATCATCTGTTTTTATAATCCAGAGTGATAAAGAGTTGTATGTTGTCTTGATTAGGTGCACCTGCCTTGGTTTTGCAGAGCCAAAAGTGTAGAGGGTAGTCTTGTCCCTATAGTTGGTCTAGTTACCTTGCAGATCTTCTATACTTGGATCTAACCACTCCTAGCATCATTCTCAAGGCATTTTGGTAGCTTTAGATAACATAAACATTTTCACACTAGTACATTTGACCCCAATTTTCGACCAAAATTTCCGACCAAAGTGCAAAATGGTTTTAAAATTTTCTTTTTTTTTCCTTCTATGCCCGTGTTGGTCGAAAATTTGAACCAACACATCCCGTG
>MU224981.1:65445-83151 GCA_018584345.1 Thuja plicata | reverse complement strand
TGTAAGATGTCACATGACAAGGAAAATCAAATATAGCTAAACCAAATGACAGGCATCAAAGCATACATAAATGGAAAACTTTTCATCAGTTTATGGATCTAGAAATTTTCTTTTTTTATATTTTTTTTAGCATAAACTAACGATCATCTCTAATGAGCTGAGATGGAGAGATTACATGATACGTTCAATAAAGTTTCCACGGAAGTAGGTATCAGCCACTGTTTGTTATATTTTTGTTAGATAAGTGTTTTTGTTGTTTTATACATTTTCTGGTTCTTATGACATGATGATGAAATTGTATGGTGGTGAAGCACAATTTGGGAAGAAAAGAATGGCTATGTGCAAATACTAACCTGCACTATGCATGAAAGCATACCCTTGTTATAACCGATGATAATAGCCATCATTCAATGATTTCATGTTATTTAACACTTATTCTTGTATTAAAAGTAAAACCAATAATTTCAGAGGTTTCGATTTCCGCCATGGAGCTAGATTATGGCATGACATGTAATAATGTAAAGCTGGGTTGCCTATTGATTACAAAATTTGGGAGCAAAGATTGTTAACTATACGAAATATATCTAATATGCTCATCTATCCTCTTTGAGATTTCCTTGTTCAATGTCTCTGGCACCTCCATTCTTTTAAGTACATTTTTTCTGAATCAAAGGACAAAAAAGAAAATGAAATGTGAAGGAATTTTTTTAAATGAGATGTCAAGTCCCTCAAACAGGTGTGTTTCAAAACCTTGTGCATATTTCTCCCCCTCTAAACGTTATTATACTATTTGAAACCTTAATGAACATCATGAAATTGAATTATGTGATATTTCTCTCCCCCAGGTTTTGCACTCCATAGAGAAAGTCCATATGGAAGCTTTGGAAGAAATAAACCAGCTCTGGAACCTCGAAGATTCCTATGAAAAGATGTCTAGGTCGCTTCTGCAATTCTATGAAAAGATGTCTAGGTTGCTTCTGCAATTCTTACGAGTAGATGTTCAAATGGTGCTTATGTTATAAAACTAGTCTTGTCGGTGACTTATTCCTACCCTCTATTTTCTCCAACTAGGGATAGCAGAGTTCTACTTTGTTTCTCTGGAAAATTTTAGAATGGGATGAAGATAACAATGAAATTCCATGAAATCCAACAAAATGTAATTTTTTGAATTGAAACTTCTATTCTATATTTTTTTCGTTTTCTTTTTACTTTATATTTGTTTTGGAGATTTCAACAAAAAAATTTAAGTTTAACCTATTGCTTCTATTTTCCTGTCATCCACAGTTTTCCTATGGTGTGATTCATATATTGCCTTGATAGTGTTTATCAATTTAAAACATTAATATAGTGCTGCCTGAGAGATACCTTCATAAAAACTTGAATTGTGATAGGGATAGGGGAATCATGATTGATAGAATATTTGAAAGGACAATAGGGTTTATTTATACTGTGTATGTTCTTATTTTGGAGTTACAGAGAAATGATGCCCCTGCACCAAGCCCATTGGTTGGAATTTTATAATCCTTCAGTGGTTTTCCTCAAAATATGCATATTGTTTGAACATTTGGTGAATGTAGATTTTGTGATTGGCTACCTGCTATATTCTATTTGTTTGAGGTTAAATAGATAATCTTAACATTAAGTAAGGGTCGTCACTATTTTTTACGTATATTTTAATGCTACTTGATATCATGTTGAGCACTATTTAAAACACATATGTTGGTTTTGTACATATCTTTATCTGTTATATTTATATGTGCAATAGTTCAACAATGAGGAAACATGTAATATTGAACAGACTTTTATGACTCTCAAACTCTATCAGAATAGGAATCCAACATTTCTTGTTCCTTGGGCTACTATAATAGTCCTATATGCATTACCACTTTTGGACATTGAGTACCACGTTCAACTTGATGCAAAGTACTTCCCTTGACATTCTATCTTGTTGTTTGGTCAGCAACATATATCCTTATATTCTTCAAGACTAGATAAAGACAGGGAAGCAATATAGTTTTAAATTTTTCATAGTGGAATCTCTAAAAATAGGGAAGCAATATAGTTTTAAAATTTTCATAGTGGAATCTCTAAAAATAGATCAGATCAAATCCATAGTAATCAAGAGAGCATGATCATATTTTGGAACACTTCCTCTTTTATTGGTAGTATGTACTTTTAAAAATAGGCTACATCTTTCATAATAGAAGCTCCAAAACTAGGTTAGATCAAATCCATAGTAATAAAGAAATCATGACCATTATATCAACTCGTAGTATATACTTCTATAGGCTATTGACTTTTTGTTTGGATTCTTACAGTTTTTGGTTACTGACCATATTTTGGAACACTTTCTCTTTTATTGCTACTATGTACTTTTATATGCTACATCTTTCATAATGGAAGCTCTGAAACTAGGTTAGATCAAATCCATAGTAATAAAGAAATCATGACCATTATTTCAACTCGTAGTATTATACTTCCATAGGCTGTTAACTTTGTGGTTTGGGTTCTCTTGTGGATTCTCTCAGTTTTGGGAACTTTTATGGATTCTCTGACCCAATTGTAACTTTTATTTTCTACATTTAGTCACTTCTAAGCATATTGGATTTTCCTGTTTCCATGTTCTATTACCCTGTACATCAATATTGATTATGCAACATATCAGTTTTAATGGTTTATATACACTTTCAAAAAAAATTAAAATTAAAATTGGTTCATATACAGAATAGTGTGAGTGTTAGTATAAATCATTCTCAATTTTACTGGTGCTTTGGAGTTTGGACCATATAATAATTGACCCATATTGGTCACTTGTAGACACATTGTGGTTTCCGTAGGCTATAAGTGAGTCAAGCAAAATGTAAATGGATTAAAAACACGGTGCTTTCAGAAACAGAGGAAAGCAACATGGCTAAAAATTGTTCCACATCAACTAATATATATAATACTATTGACTTAACCATTGCACCCCTCAAAGGTGCAAGTGCTAGTTATAACATGATTTTAGCTTTACTTCTTTAATTTGGTGAATTACAGATTAATATCAAGAAAAATCAATATCTATCAACTTTCCCATAAAGATTATCATTTGTTCATGAGATGGATAGCCGAGTACAAGTGTTTTGTGGTTTCATTTGACTAATGATAAACTCTACAAATGTTAATCTTTGTACCAAAATCCTTATACTAATTTAAACTAATTCTTTCCAAAATATAATAATAATAATAATAAAACTAGTATTTATTCAAGACTTGTAAGATAGCTATATCTAAAATATACATACTAATTTGATTTGAATAAATTTCAGACATGATTTTTTTTTTTATATTACTTTAGAATAAAATTATTTCACTAATTTTTATTTTATTAACAATACCTTTATTAAAATTAATTGTTTTACGTCAATGAAAAAAATATCTTACACAATTTATTCCTTGAACTCTCTATTATAATAGATCACATGATGTGAAGAACATGATCCAAAACTAAAACGTCATCTTTACAAAAGTGATGAGAAACACATCATCATCAAAGTATCTCAAACTCTAACACAATCTATGGAAAAAACAATGGTATATACACTCTAACACAATCTAATGAAAAAACAATTGTGATGTATATACAAGTAAAAATTTAACTATCAAAAAATTCTCTCAAATATATTTATAAATAATCAACAGTACCTAATCAGAGCTCATTGAACAGGTCTGCTAGGAGTAATAGGCTACCAATGACTTGGAAAAACCTTGGCCAGACTAGTAGAGAAGAGCAGGTATTTTAGGGCCCGTTTGGGTACTGGAATACTATATCCTGGATATGGTCAATTCAGAAAGATGCTGCATATTCAGGGTGATGCTTATCCTCAAAATGAAATCCGGAATATGGTCTGACCCGTTTGGTTCACCCGGAAGATGAATGAGAAGATGCATAAGGAATTTTAATTCTTTATTTTTTAATTTCTTTGAATATGGTGTGTATATATACACACATATGTATATATACATACATGTGTGTATATACACATGTATACATACATGTGTATATATATACACACATGTGTACATGTGTGTATATACACACATGTATACACATATACACACATGTGTGTGTATACACACACACACATATATACACACATGTGTACATGTGTGTATATACACACATGTATACACATATACACACATGTGTGTGTATACACACACACACATATATACACACATTTGTGTACATATACACACATACACATATACACACGTGTGTTTATACACACATACATGTGTGTGTATACACACATGTGTGTATATACACATACAAGTGTGTATCCATGTATACACATATACACACATGTGTATATTCACACACATACACACATGTGTGTATACACGCATATACACATTTATGTATATATACACACATATACACACCATACATATACACATACAAGTGTGTATCCATGTATACACATATACACACATGTGTATATATATACACACATACACACATGTGTGTATACACATATATACACATTTATGTATATATACACATATACACACATACATGTGTGTATATACACACACATATACACACCATACATATACACATACAAGTGTGTATCCATGTATACACACACACACACATATATACACACACGTGTATATATATATACACACCATACATGTGTATATATACATACATATACACACATACATGTATGTATATATATATACATCCTTATAGCAATATAATATACATTTTTATAGTCACAGATCCCACGAAATATTAAATTTGCTTTTGTAAAAATTGGAATTCAAATTCCACCTATTTAGGTGGAAGATGATATTCCCATTTTGGGGGCAAAATGAGAATTTCAGAATTCCAATTCCATTTTTTTCCAAGGACCCAAACATAGAATTTGACATTATCCCGAGTTAGATAATGCCAATTCCGATCCAATTCCTGTGCCAAACGAGATTTATTTAAATGCCAAACATAATACCTACGCTACATAGACTTCCTCGATGCTCGTGGACCCACAAATGTTATCCATTGGCTACCTAAGATCTTTTTTAGTAGCACCGATCCAACCAAGGGGAAGTGGGGATGTTCGTGGAAGACTCGTCTTCTGTCATTATGGCCCGGCCTAGTCGTACCTTTACCCACAATGTTAATTTTCCTCCCTTTCCCAAGAAGTTTCGCACAGGCAAAATTTCCGCACTTCTTCTTCCCTTGCTTGACAAGTCTACTCTCTGTTTGCCTATACATACAGATCACCCATCCATTCAGATCATCAAAGTGAAGAAGAAAAAAAGGAGGAGAGGAAAACATTGTTTTTGAGTATTTCAGTGCCGATCCAATTTCTCAAGTTTATCATGGCTTCTGTGCTTGCAAGGTTACTAAATTTATAACCTTTTCATTTCATGTCTTTATGCGGTGGAATCCTGTATAAAGTGTTCAGATCATAGATGTTTCAATTTTGGGTTTTGTAGTTTTGACTTCATTAACAAATTTGTGTGAAATTCTGATCTGTAACGTTCTAGAAAAGAAAACCCACTTAGATAGATTCTGTTTCCAGGGGGTTTCTAAGTCTTGTTTCATATCATAATTGGTCTGGTTGCTCTTTTGTTCTTGTTTGTTTGTGTTGAATTTGTTCTTGTGGGTCTTGATTGCAGTTTTGGAGGACTGGAAAATATCACGAGGGCAAGTTATGCTGCGTACAATAGTGGTAATGGATATGTTCGGCAAGATTTTGGAAATAAGATAGTTTACCTGGCCTTTTCTGGTTCTCTAGAGCCTAGTGCCATTCGACAAACAGAGACCAAATTTGGCGTCTGCAAAATCAATGAGAATAATGATTGTTTTGGGTCCATGGTGGATGGGACTACAAGGAAGGAACGAGAGCAAGCTAGTGTCTTTAAAGAGGCTCTCACCAAATTTTTGGCCATTTGGAACAATCTCAAACCCCAGGTTTGTAAATTATTTCTAGTCTTGATAGATCAGATTTGACTAAAAAGAAGGGAATGAAATGTATTAACGTGCTTTGGGTCTGTAAATGTAAAGACTAAACTCATTTTTAAGAAAAATCGCAGCTTTTAGAAATCTACCCAGCTCTCGAATCTGCTTGACATGTGTAAGTGAAAGGTTTTCAATGCCAGGGAGGTTATCCTTTTGGATAGGGCTCTATGGCCAAGATTTCCCAGTATCTAGGAGAAAATTTCAGCCAATCAAAAGTGTGTAGTTAGTATCTAAGAGATAGTCCACAAATTGGGTTACACCTGTGCAGTTGTTATGAAGGGGCGTTAAAACAGAGGACTGTCCCAGTTCTTACGCAGGACAGCAGTCAAAGGAAGTTGCATCTTCCCTACGCTCCTCTTTTTTCGACAGCTGCTCACTTTTTCTGGGTTTTTCACCTGGGGAAACATAGACTGTTTGGGTTTATTGGGCATAACTGAAATCTCTATTTATCTATCTATCCAAAGTCTCACAGGTCTCAGGCGTGTTATGTGGGTTTAATTTTGCCCCTTTTCTTAAGTCAGATCCATCTGTGAGTGAATAGATTTGACTGGGCTAGTTTGTCCAGTTCAGGTTCATTCCTATCTGTTTGGAGTGAATCTACTCAGATTCATACATGTGTCCAAGTAGTGTGGTCCATTAACGAGAACATGAAGATTACCATCCTGAACTTTACATTCCCCAAGCAAAAAAGAAACAGAGAGTTTTATCGTTACAATGAGGTCTTTAAGAGTCCAAAATCCAAGTTTTTCCCAAAGAAACTGATAGGTCAACGTGGGTTTGGGTGGTTCTTTCAAGAGCCAGAAATGGCAGACTATACGTGGACGCAGGAAAAGCTAAACAGGTTTTGATTCAGGTTCTGTAACCAGGTATATGATTATCTATCTATTTAGCCAAATCCAGGAAGTTAAAAGGAGTAATTTTGGAACTACAGAAAAAAGGGTCTTTACACTTCCAGATCTATAAATCTAACATTCTTTCTTTGGTTGAGTGTCCTCCGTCCTTGAGAGCATCCCTTATCTCCTCACGTTTAGATCTATAATTCCAAGATTCCACCTTTGGCCACTGCTGAGCCCTCCCTCAAAAGAGGGCTTTAAAGTACTTTTTGGTAATGCAGTCACTTTTTCCCCTGATTGTCATGGCTGAATTTATCTTCAGACAACATTACTTTTTTTTTAATGATTTATATTCATCGCTAGGTTCTAGGGTTTTGTATATAAAATTAATTAAACTCCTGTTTTGTTACTGCAGGTTGCAGAGGCACTTGGAACAGGAAAAACAGTTCTGTTTACAGGCCACGCCATTGGAGGTGGGATTGCTACTTTGGCCACACTTGCAAGTTTGGAGATATGGGGTAAGGGAGCCCCTGTATTTGCCATCACAATTGGGTTTCCCCTGATTGGAGATGAAATTCTTGCAAGAGCAGTTCGGAGGCAGGGGTGGGCCAATCATTTCTACAATGTTGTTTCAAAGGGTGATGTTTTTGCCAGAACTCTGCTGGCTCCTTGTATATCTGTGTCAGTCTTTTTGGAAGCTCTGTTGCCTTACTGGCAGAAGTCTGTTGAGCAGATGAATGGTGGTGATACAGACATTCTTATGGAGCCTGCAGATTTGGACTTTCCCAAGTATATGCTCACAGTCCTGCATCATGCTTGTGCAGTGGTCAACTTGAGCACTGTTAACAATATGGAGCCTGGAAACAAACTGATTGCAAGTCTGAAGCCTGCAGTCAAGTTAAGCCCTTATAGGCCATTTGGGTATTACTTGTTCTGCTCAGAGAAGGGAGCCCTTTTTGTTGAAAACTATGAAGCTGTGTTGCCCATACTCTTTTATTCCTTGGCCAGTGCTCAGGATAAGGTTTCTATCTCAGACCACACTGATTATGGGAGAGTTTTCCATGGCAACACAAGCATCGTGAATTTGGAAGGGCTTCAGAATCTTCCTTTATCACAAGGTGCAGCTCTTTCTTCTCTCATGGAAATGCAACTGGATGCTCTTGGACTTGGCATTCAGGTAGGCATCTTAACGTTGTTCATCTTGCCTTATTAATTATCCAAACATAAAAATTATATATGTTCATATTTATATTATCTTTATTTTTAGAAATAATTTTAGATTGATTTAAATCAACTTTCAAGAACATAACTGATATAAAAAACATTAATTTTCAAGAACATGTTTATATAAAAATAAAAATAATGGAAATGTGTTTCTATTAAACTTTTATGCCAAGGAAAAACTTTTAGAATCAGTTCGTTTATCTGTTTTATTATTAATTATATAGAAATTAATCGTATGTTTTTAAGAAAAATTATATAAATTAAGATTGTTTTGATTTAAATATTTTTTATAAATTACATGTTCCAATTTAATATTTATTCACATAATAATATTGACTTATTTAACGATATAAAATATTTATAGTAAGATCAATTGAATTTGCATAGAACATCATAACTGTTATGTTAATAATAATATAAATTACTAAAGTAGTACTGATACTGGCTTGCTTCAACAGAAAAATAGAACTTAAATATTATAATTTATTTCACTCAGCTGAACACTACAGATTCCTAACCAATATAATTGGAAGATTGGAAGTTTGTGATTAGATCCAACCCATGAAGTTTATATTAATGTAGCCCGCTAGAGTTGAGTTTAATTTATACTAGCTTTCAAATTTAGGTACGAATCTTATTATTAATTATTTTATAATAATGATATATTTATATTATATTCTTTTAAAAAATTATTCTTTTTTAAAAGCTTAATATAAGCTAACTTAACAAAGATTTTATGCTAAAATAAATGTATAGTCCTTTTACATATTAATATAAGAAATAAAAAATAGGTATATCAATAAATACAATTTTAGATAAGGATATTACACAGGTAAACATAAATTAAGATATGAATAAGGATAAGTAGAGAGTAAGAAATCTAATTTTAACAAAATTTAATTAATCTATCAATATATTCATGCATTAAAACGCCAAGAAAGAAGATAAATAGTATATAGATATGTAAATTTCACTATTACATTTTGCCTCTACTTTTTGGGGTACCTGAAATCTAAAATGACCATATCTCAAAGTACGTAGCATAGTTTGTACAGTTGGTTGAGCTGAGCCTTAGAGATTATTGAATCAAGTTCTACTCTAGGACTCTCAAGTCTTAGGCTCAGACTCTTGAGTCCTGAGCTCAGATTCTTCTGGCGCCTAAACATAACATATATAGTGACTGAAATTCAAATTTTGAGGGTCATATGACGTCTAATGTTTGAATTATGACAAATTGTAATTATGAGGTTTTTTTTTCTTGAGCTTGTGGAGTTTTTTGTCAAGTTTGAGTCAAGATTTTGGGTTGTTGACTCAAGTTCGAGTTTGAGTTTTTGAAGTATGGTATGTAGTACTTGTAAACATACATGTAAAGTAAATATTCAGATACTCAAAATGATATTTGCTACAAGTTGCATATAAAGTATTCTAGACAAGTGCTAGGGGTATGATTGCATATTATCGCCTTTTGTGTATGTATTATTCGTAAGTTAACTCTCTATGAGAACGTGGGATAATTTGCACATCTAAATAGGATGTGTTGCCTCCCTCTCCTTAGACAATTTTTTGTATCCATAGGATACTAAGAATCACTAGAAGAGGGATAACTGATATATGAAAAGTAAATGTGAACTAAATCATATAAGCATACAATCATAACTCATTATTTGGAGCACTACTTTGTTCCAGTGACTAGCCAGTCAAGTTCTAGCGTATCTAGTCTAAAGCCTCTTCAATTGCTCCCCATCCCTCGAAAAAAAGCAAAAAGCACTTCCTCCTTGTTACACCTTATCTTGTAGAGAAACAAGCTATTAATTTGAGCAATTTAAGATTCTCTAAAACTTAAATCGCAATCCTCCTCATCTCCACCACCCTGGAGCTCTAATTCATCATAAGTTTCATAGAAAGGGCGGGTTCATACCTCTAGTCCTTTTTATAAATGTGGTGAGTGTACCCCTATATGAAATCTTTTAGATTTGGCATTTCTTTTAATCAATTCATCGGAGATGGGTTCCTCTTTATTACAATCTCCACCCATGAAGTCTAAGCCTTAATCCAACTTGTAACTTTGAATTGCTTGATTGATCTCAACAATAAGGGTCCACATCTTAAAATTGTTCAAAACAAGCTTATCTCTAGGAAGATTTCACCAAAATTTAGTTTGAAGCTTCTCAAAAGGTCATGAATCTTGTTCATTACACACACCCTAATGTCTATGACTCTAAAGTGAAGCAAGGTGGAATTAAATGTAACAACATCCAAGGTAAGATAATTCATAGTTTATTATTTTGTAAACTTCAATAAGAAAGTTATCATCCCTATCCATCTTCAGTATCCTCCCTCACGGGAGACATCCCAATTGCAAAGAAATCAGTTGTAGAGTTTCTCTCATGAAAAACGTGCATGATTTTGACATTTATAGTTGAGTGCAAAATGCATAGGAAATTAATAAGGTGGCTAATAGTAGTAGGAAGTAGGTACCTTCAAAAGGCAATTAGTGATATTTATTTAGAATCAACTTCCACTTCCAAGTGTTGGATACCCAAATTCTTGGTCGGGACGATCCCTTGAAAAGTAGTTGTTGACTTCACAAATTGATTGGTTCCAATATTGCTAGAAAAAACACCACTTGCTCTTCTCATTTCCTTTCTAGTCACTCCAACCCTTGAAGGGTGTAGTTTGCCTTAAGAGATTCTGTCAAAGTTCAACTTATGTCATAATGGTTGATGATAAAACCAATAAACGACAGGCTTTTGAAAAGACCTTCTTAAACTCTACCCTATGTTCTAGTTCTCAACTACTTGTGAATTGTTTATAGAAACAAGAGTCCCAAAAGAATGAGCTGATTATTATAAGCTATCAAAAAAATTATTTATCACGAATCCTTTGTAAAAACCAAAATAGTCCAAAATAATAAAATAAAAATCTTATTAAGCTATCAATTTTTTTAATTTAATAGTCCAACAGATTCTAAAAAAGGACTTTATCAACTAAAGATTTCAAATCTTTGAAAATTCTAACATCTTTTCATGTCATAAACCCTACAAAAACAAAACATGTGGGAGAGTTAGATTCCAAAGCACCTGGAGAAGAGGGTTGGAGAAGGGAGAAGACCCTAGGGAAAGAAGGCTCAAAATGGGTGGATGCAGGAAAAAGATAAGCTAGATGCAACGATATCCCCCACATTTCAATCAAGGGGCATTCAACAAAGGGATGGTAGGCATTCCGAATAAACAGGTTACAGAAGGCACCCATGTTAGGGAAACAAAAGCTTCTTTCGATCAGATCATCGACTTTAAGGATTTGTTTCGAGCCGCCATCCAAAGGAAGATCTCAACTTTAGAGATAAGAGGTTTGAACCAAAGAGACGATCAAGAATGGGGGCAGGCAAAGGTGTGAGAAGCCAACCAAATAGTTAGCCCAAACGAGCCACTTTTTCCCAGCTTCACTTTTTGGCACAATGCTTTCTGGCCTTGCAATTAGAGATAAACTTTCTGAATCGCAATAATAGAAACATCCCCACCAATATGGTAATTATCAGTGAGTTGCTGATGGTTGATAGGAGAAACCAAGGCGGAAGGTTTGAAATCTTTCAATTTACTGGAGCTTACATGGCTCTCAATGCTTCTGCGAAAAAGGACGTATGAAAACGGGTTGATGGGGTCACTTGCCTGAGCCCTCTGTTGGTCTTATAGAAATCTGCAGGATGACCATTGATTAGAACAGAATCAAGGAGAAGATATGCAATTTCTTATCAGACCTTCCAAATTTTAATTTACATAATCTTTTATCAAAATTTATTCATGATTTTTCATTTGAGGATGTGTGCGCTAGCGTTGGAAATCGACTGTTTAGTTAAATTTATAAAGTATAAATAATAGAGATATTAAATTGTCACTTAAAAATAGGTACTTTAAGATATATAGTAAAAATAGTATATTATGATGAGAATTGTGTATTATAGGAGATACAAAAAGTTTAATATGTACAAGTAATGAAAATATTATTTGAAGATGTGTGTGATAGTAGTAGAAATGAAATGTTTAGTTGAATTTATGAAGAAAATAAATAATAGGGATATTAAAATGTCACTTAAAAATAAGTACATAAGGTTTATAGTAAAAAAGAATATATTTTGATGAAGATTGTGTATTATAAGAAATACAAAAAGTTTAAGATGTAGAAGTAATGAAAATAAAAGGTATTATCTATAATTTCATTGTTATAGATACTATAGAATAAATTTACTAAGCAAATCTTTTAATAGAAATATATAAATATCAAATTATAAGCATTGTAATGTTTTGCTTAAGCACATGGTTGAGGATGATATATGACAACACAAACCTTGATGATAACACATGTAACTACATAGAGTACTAGGATAGGTGTATCCAATGTGACTTTCAAAAGTACAAGCGCAAAAATGTTAGTAAGACAAATAGGCCTTTTTATATATAAAATCAAAACCATGGGTACCGGCACAAGGTATAGAGCCAAAATAGATGTCATAAAACTATAAGGAGTGATGACCCATAATTAGATAAAACAACAAAACAATACGTCAAGTCCCCCAAGTTATTGAAATAGTGGACACAATGTAGAAGAGAGGAAAGCATGATGTTCTCAATTGTAATAGAAAGAGAAGCAATACGCTCAATATAAAGGTGTAATCATGCAGATACGACTGTATATAAAATAGGAAAGCAGGAAGCCCTGGCCCGTTTGTTTCGAGGAATTGACCAGGAATTGGCATTTCTGAATTTCCAAAATGTTCAATTCCCTGTTTGGTTCCAAAATTAAAAATTGGAATAGGGTTATGCGAATTTTAATTTTGGGTCATTTTGAGCATTTCACAATTCCCCCTTCAGACCTGGAATTGGAATTGAAAAGTGGAATTGGAATTGATAGTATTATTTTGGGAAGGAAAATGTGTTCTCATTTTTCTGTCAACAATGTATATTATATTGATATAAGAATGTGTGTATATATACATGTGTGTATATACAAACATGTATATATATAGTATATATACATGTATGTATATACACTTGTGTGTGTATATATATGCATATGTGTGTATGTGTATATAAATTTAAACTATAAATTTATACTTATATGTGTATAATAGAGATATAAATTTATGTGTATATGTGTGTATATATATATCTGTATGTTTTAGATCAACTGATGCCATCTGTGAATTCCTATTGGTTTAATTGTTTCGTCTAGAAAACATCGGAATTATTGATTCCATGCATAGAACGAGAGGATTTAGCGTGTGGGTTACGTCGAGCAACTGAAATCATCTGTATTCACAATGGTCTAAGTGTTTGAGCCAAGAAACACTGACATTACTGAGAGAGTCACGACGGCCATTCATCCGAACAAGATGAACGATCAACAACACTCCACTCTAACACACTAAGATTCCAGCTCTTAGGATGCAGGGGCGATTCGTCAACTCTTTACTCCCAGACCGTTGGATCAATACTGAGATCAATGGTTGAGGCTCATCTCAACCATGTAACAATAGAAAATATAAGTAGGGAATTCTTAAGGGCACAGATTATCAATCATAAGGTCAGGGATCTCGTCGCGTCTCAATAGTTTTTTCAAATACCTTCTTAAAGATTTTTAAATATTTCAGATTCAAATTAGAAGAGACCTCTCAGATAGTAGAAGAAATACTATTCTTTCTACTTTTCAAATATTTGAAATTTCTAATTATTTGATTAGGATATTTGTTTCCTTTATTCTTATTGATTACAACCATGCTATAAGGAGTGTGGGCACATTAAGCTCTTTGAATTTTGACACCTTACATTAATATCGAATTTCTACATTTTTATTTAATCAAATTTATATTTTATTTCTTAATTTATGTCCACAAGGAGTGCAGTACATTACACTCCTTGAGTATCAGCACGTTTCATTAATATCAAGTTTCTACACGACAATAAAAGTCTTCTTTTATTTATGTCTTCTGATCAATGTTGTTTCATGATACTTTGCACTTTTCTATAAATTCCACCAGTTGCTCCCTGTACCATTTTTATATATCACTTGTGTAAATTTGTTCTGATCAATATTGCTTTATGATAGTTTTCACTTCACAAGTTCCACTATACACAATATGTAGTTCCCCCCTCTACCAATTTTTATATATTACTTATATAAAAATATTCTTTTAACCTCTGATCTTATATTAAAAGGAAAACTATACTATGATTTCTAACTTCCAAAGAAAAATCCATAAGATTAGAAGATATATTCCCAAGTGTTCATTTTGTTCTTCAAATTTGATATCTCTACATCTTCTAGATAAAATATTCAAAATAATACCTAAAACAGTTATTTATGTTTCATAATTATGTTGGCAGAACACAAGAGCTAGACTAGCCCTGAGAGCTGCAGGAGAGGCTGAACACAAGCTGATGGACAACCGCAACAAACTAAAGGATGAACTGGCAAAGCTGGTAGAAGAAGGAGGGCGTGGGAGAGAAGCAGGACACATGACAAAACTGAAAGAGTACAGATTCAAATGTCTCACCCAGAGAAACATTGGATACTATGACGCTTTCAGAGAACAAAAGGAGAAGGTAGATTTTCATGCCAACCTTAATCGCCTTAACCTTGCTGCCTTTTATGACAAACTGGAAGAGATGGTGGAAACCCAACAGGTGCCTGACGACTTCCAATTCATCGAAGAACTGATAAAGGAAGGGACAGAATACAGGCTTCTGGTGGAGCCTCTTGACGTCGGTAATTATTACAGGCTGGGCAAGCACGAGGACTCTGGACATTATATGAAAAATGCAAGGCCTCGTCGTTATAAGGCTATTGAAAAGTGGTTGGCAGACATAAAACCTGAAGAAAAGAAGCAGGCTGTTATTGAGAGTCAAAAAGATATAACAATGGATTCGTGCTTCTGGGCTCGTGTGGAAGAAGTATCATGGATAATGAGCAATCCAAGGGAAAATCCAGATGTTAAGAGGAGCAGCTGCACCGAATTGCAGAACATTGTGAAGCAACTGATGGAGAGGAATGAGTTGATTGTGCAGGAGATTATGGCGGGAGATTCCACTTTTGTGAAATGGTGGAAGAAGCTGAGTCTACAAGAAAAGCAAGCCTCCCCTATCGTTTATATCTTTGGAGGTATAAACTAGGGCCATTTTTATCAGTTTTTGGATTGGCCCTCTTCAGAAGTTCAACTTATACTGTACTTGAAGTGGAGAGATTTCTGTTAAGACTTTGAGTGTTCTTAAACTTTATTTGTGATTCAGCTATGCATAATGCTGTATAAACTTATATTTTACTGCTATAGAGTTTTCTGTTTAGTTGCTGTTTCTTATGTAGATAGTTCGTATTTTACTCTCTTCTGTAATGCAGCACAGTAATATTTTCCCTGGTTATTTGAGGACGCTAATGTAACTTCTCTTTTTGTAAGTTCAATGGTTGGCCAAAATCAAATCGTAGGACCTTTGCATTGCAAAATTTACTGTGTTTATAACTGTTGAATTTGAGTTCTTTATCGGAAGATATGTTGTTTCTTATTTAATATTGTAAATTTTTTTTTATATCTTATTTTGATAATGGAGAAACTTATACCCTATCAGAATGGATTGGAGCTCCCTTTTATTTAATATTGAAGTTTGGAGGTTATAATAGGGAACCTTATCCATTCTGTGAAGGGATTTGAATACATTTGAATTATTTAAACTTTGTGACGGCATAAAATTTTTGAACGTAGCTAGCTGTTTCCTTTGTGAAAGAGTAAGTTCACGTGCAATTCACGTGCAAGTATAATTTGTAATTAAAGATTGGGAGTTCTTTGAAATCCATAATTAGAAACTTTATGATAGGATCATGGTGTTATACATTGTGATTAATGATGTGAAAGTTATGATGTTTATATTAAAATTTAATTATGTATTTTTTTAAATATTGATTCACAGAAGTCCATATTTATTAAACATAGGTGAGTCGTGACATTGTTAAGTTTACTTCCCGTCACGCCCACACTCATTTACTATAAATCCATGTCTGCGCAAATTCTTCTGAAGTAGACTTCTAGTGAATAAAATAGTTTGCGAATAAAGAAATATTTCTCACGCTGTTAGTAGCGTCCATCTCAATGAGTTGTCGTTTGAATTATATTTTTCAAGAGTAAGAATAATGTAGTTCAAATTTATTCCTATCCGATATAGTGTACAGCAGCTTGGCATCCCTAATGGTCCGGGTTGATTTTTTGTCTTATATCTGTTCTAGGGGAGATGACCTCGTAAATATTGTATAGGGGAGAGGACTCAGTACTTGAACGCATTCTAATAGTTGTGATAGTAGTTGTTAATTAAATACTCACTTGCTGATTTAATATCCAATATTTTTAACAACATTGTACCAATGGTTATGACTTTAAAGTTGCTTTTGATAATGATGACTACCCATAATTGAATGAAATGTGTCCCTTTTCCTAAAAAGCAACCAATAGTGTGATGCCACATCAACTGTACAAGTATGGGGGTCCCTAATACAGTACGATTGGTCTCACTTTTTTTTTGGGCTGTTTTGGACACTTTGGCAAAAATCATGTTGATGTGGCATCATATTGGATGATGTGGCCTTGAAACCTTAGTTATAAGCAGGGGACTTGCCAGGTAAGCTGCTGTAAAAAAATGGGAGTGATTTGAAATTTCCATGTAGGATTTTGAGAATCGTGAAGTTAGGGTGCTCAACTACCGGGTCCTCTCCCCTAGTAGTGTGGCATTCCTAATGTCTAGATTGATTTTCTTTATTATATCTGTTTTAGGGGAGATGATCGAGTAACCCTTAAGGGGGGTCTAATAACAATGACCTTTTTGTTATGTTGACCTTCAAATTACTAACGCTAAAGGAACCCCAAAAATGATAACACATGTACCAATAGTTGATTACACATGTACTAATAGCTGATCATTTTTTACCTTTTTTGGTTGGTAATTGACTCATTTGTGCACCACTATTGGAACATTTTGTAACAACTAATAGGACATTTGGCCACAAGTATTGGTGTTTTGAGTAAATGGCTAATGGTGCAAGAACATCGCAGTATTGGGCGGCACTTTGAAAAGGCCATTTTTTGACTACTCTGTGTTCGACAGTCTCTACAGAGAGATCCATGAATACCCATAAACTAAAACCTTAGCAATTTAGAGGGCACAAAATAAGTTGGGTCATCTCCCTTATTCATATTTATCATTGCACTTTTATTGAATAAGACAAAATTTATCAGTTTTTCTGTGTTGCTTTATGACTTTTGTTTGTTACTTTGCATCCTCAAAAAGTGCAAGCTTACGGGGTTTACTTGTTGCACGTAATTTTGTTTCTTAACCATAAGATGCGTGGCTTGCTTTCTCGAAGGTTCTTAGCTTAGGTTTGATGACTCTAATACCACTATTAGGTCAAGCTTAAGAAGCAAGACTCAACAAATGAAGATTTAAATGTTAATTTCTATGGTCTCAACGGAAAATGCCTCCCACTCCACAAACTCTAGAAATGTTTCCTCGGAAGGCTATATGAGCCCAACTGGTAATACTCCCTTGACCAACCCCCAGAGAGCTACGATAACCATCAAGAATCCCACCCCACCCCAGATCC
>MU224981.1:53149-65395 GCA_018584345.1 Thuja plicata | reverse complement strand
CCCACCATGATCCCCAGGATAAACCTCTCTCCTCTGGCATGGAGGAAAAATGCAATTTCACAGGCACCCTTAAAAGAAAGTTTGTGATTATTGACAAGGAAATTGCAGAGATCAAAAAGAGTATGCAAGACCTGATGAACCACTGCATGAGGACCAACAAATTTGCACTGAAGGTTATGCATTCCTCGGCGACGACCCTTTGTAATGTGCAGGAAAAGCTGGTGGATGGCAAATTGGAAGCGGACGAGGATAACAAGGATCTGTTCCTGTTCCTCCAGGAGGAGTGGGCGAGAACCCTGCTGTCTAAACAGCTGGGAGGGAAGATTTAATGCTGCTGCCTATGGTTCGGGTTATTTTGGCTGGGCTTGTCCCTCGGTTCCCCTGTTCTGTGTTTGGGGTTAATTTTAAGTTTGTTATTTTGGTTTGGTTGAGCCCTGAGAGGCTTAGTGACAATATTTTTGATGCTACTGTTGATAGCAAGTACTCTGGGTTAATCATTTTGAGTAGAACTGTTACTTTTGTTTTTGATAGAGGTAGAACTGGATTTGGTGTTTGCGATATCCTGCTAAACTGCTGTAAGCTTTGACTAGTTCCATTAATATGCTGTTAATGTGCTACTAGTCCTCTGTTCCACGGGCCAGCACCCTCTTGCTGCTTTTTCTATCAAAAACAAAACATTGCTGTTAATTTATTATTTGTTAGCTCATCCTTCCATTTGTGGTTGGACTCGGTTGCATTCCAAACCTAGATGTATTTTCTTTTATGATTCAATGGTCTTTAAATTTGTACAATGAAAAGTGAATGGTGAATAGGCCAATGGAAAGCAATTAGTTTGCCACTGCAATTTTGGTTATGGTATGCAGCTTAAGAGGTTGTTGTTTAATAAAGTTTACATTTATTTTGTTCCTTGTTTTTTTTGGATGGGGAGGGGGGTTCATAGTTTGCATTGAATGACAAGGAGGTAGGTAATTTTTTTTTTGTGGATATGAAAGAAATATTGATAAAAGGTTAATGAAAAGATTTGTTGCTGGATGTGAGGGTTGCTGCCTCTAAGGAAGAATTAAATCAGTAAGAATATAGGAAACGAGGGTCTGATTAAATTTTTATTTTTGTTAAGTAAATTTATTTTTGATATTTTTTAAAATATTATGTATGGTATTTCAAATTTGAATTTTAGGAAGGGAAGTGATTTTGGAAATTTTGCACGATCAATTAATTTTTAGATTTTGAAGTTCATATGGGGAGAGTTAATTTTTTATTTTTTACAAAGTAACTAATTCTATTTATTTTAAGATTATTGATTTTTTATTTTTGATAAAATACATTTTACTTATTGGAGTATGTGTAATTAGACATTTTGAAAATTTGAGAATTTACAGGGAATTGTTAGTGGTATGAAGAATGGACATTTATTTGTTAAATAACCAACATATAAGGGAACTTAAGCAAATTGAGCTTTATATCTAATTTAGAGTGCATAAAGTCAATCTATCTTTTATAGGATAAGTCGTGTTGCACATTCAAAATAGGTATGGTGAATTCTTGCAAATGCATAGCAAGATGCTCATATTGCTAAAAATTTAAAGACAAAAAAGGAGTTTCAAAATTGTTAAAATGAGTCCAAGGGAATTAGTTATTGAATTTCTCACAAAATTTGAAGGGATGATAAATCAAATATGAATTATAGGAGATGATTTGAGTAATCAACATTTGAAGTTGAAGAAATTTTAAAAAGTTTTTGATAGTAATCAACAACAAAAGAAGTGTGCTAACCCTTACGAAACCACAACCCAAGGGCATAAAGATAAATAACACACTAACATTAGAAGAACATCAAAAGCCACCTAAAGAGACAACCACATAACAACTACCACTGACAGCTTGGTCAACCAACATATGCACAACCATATCATCAACCACATTGTGAGTAAAAAAAGAGTTCATGTAAAACCTAAAACTAGAAGAGATAAAACAATCCATATAACTAATATCAATTAAAGAGTTCCTTCTGGAGCCAGACTCTAGATTAGTATAGCACAACAAAAATAAAGTTTTTCTGAGAACCCCATAGGGGCCAAAGGTGTTGAGAACTGCAACTAGCTTAAAATTATGAAAAGGAGAATCAATGTCATAGTTCGACTAGTATAGCACATGGTTCTAATCATCCATGAGGAACTTGAATAAGTCTTTGCAATTTCCTTTACCTTCACCATCCTCGTTGAGTACCTTACATTGCATGAAACATAGAGACATTGCAAAACTGTGCATGACCTATAAGCTAAACGTGGAGATGCTCCTCATCTTTCTTTCCATATCAAGCATTTTGGTTTTTAGTTCCTCGACCTTGGTCTTTAGTTTGGCCAGTTCCAAGGTTGTGTTTCGACAGTCTATATAGATGGAATTACCAACGACACGGTTAACATTGTCTTAGACATCAAGACCCTAGTAAGGTCAATCGACTCCTCTTAAATGTGCTTTTAGAGATATGAGTGGAGTTTTTAGTAATTGATTTCATAGAGTTGTCCATAGTTTCAAGTTCACTCTTGTCACCCTCCCTCGCCTTCCCCTTCTCTTTTCCCATTATCTTCCTACTCTCATGGGGTGGGTGCAAGAAGCTAGGTGCCAATTTCGCAGAAGTTTGCGGGCAAAAAAACTTTGCTGCTAGAAATGGGCGATCATTTTTTAAGAAACGAGCGCCTATTTAGCTTCGGGTGCTCGAGCCATAAAAATAAAATGAGCGCTCATTTATGAAACATGTGTCCATTTAGGAATGACCTACCGAAGCAAAACATACGCCCAATTTTTACAAATCGGGCGCCCATTCTGAAAAGGTATTTATTTATTTTTCATTTGATTTCTAAGTCATTTTTACTACTTGGAAAACAAGTGGACGATTTCTAAATGCACGGGTGCCCAATTTGAGCTTCACCGCTAACCCCCTTAACCATTTTTTTTTTCTCATTCCAGGTACATACCTTTATTTTTAATATTTTTATTTTTTTAAAACATTGTTTATTGTTGTTTTTTAATTGTTAGACAATAATTTAAAGTTCCATTTTTTTAATAGTGTAAAATAATTTATATTTTATGTTGAGAATAGTTGTTTTTAGTTTTAATTTACTTCATAAAATATTGTAGAAAACATGAAAAAAAGACAATTAAAACTTAAAACCCCAGGTAGAAAACAAATACAAAAACGTAAACCCAAACACAACTGAAACCTTTTTAATGTATGCAAATTTTAAAAACTACCAAAAAATATTTAACCCTAGACAATAATAAACCCTAGTCAAAATATTAATAATAAACCCTAGATAGAAAATGAACAATAAACCCTCTCTCTCTCTCTCCCCTTCCACATCTCTCTCTATTTCAATGCTTATTTTAGTTGCGTAAAAGTGTGAATGTTTAAATTTATATTTCTAAATATTGTATTTAGTTATAAGAGAGAGAGAGAGAGAGAGAGAGAGAGAGAGAGAGAGTTTATTATTTATTTTCTGGACCTAGGGTTTCTTGTTTCAATTGTGTCTAGGTTTACTTTTTTGTTTTCTACCTAGGGTTTCTTGTTTCAGTTGTGTCTAGGTTTACATTTTTATTTTCTACCTAGGGTTTTAAGTTTTAACATTTTTTTTAGTTTTCTTGTTAAGTACGATAATTTACAAAGTAAATTAAAACTTAAAATAACAAAATTTAACATAAAATATAATTTTTTATATATGTTAAAATAGGAAAAAAAATTGAACTATAAAATTACTTGTCTAACTATTGAAAAATAATAATAAACTACAATTTTGAATGAAAAACATAATAAAAAATAATAAAAAACAATGGTACGTACCTGGAATCGAGAAAACAATAGCTGAGGGGGTTGGCGGTAGCACTCAAAATGGGCACCCGTACACTGAAAACTGTGATCCCATTTTGCAAGTTGTGAAAATGACTTGCAAAACGGTTAAAATAAAAAATAAATACATTTGTGAAACAAACACATGTTTAGCTTTGGGCCCTCGTTTCTTGCACCAAATGTTTTTGGCTGCGGACTTCCGCAGAATCGGCAACCAACTTTAAACTTTTACCCGTAAAATGTAAATTAAATAGTAATTGTAAATTTTCATGTTTGTATATATATGCAGATTATTTTCATGGATGACTTTAGCTTAGATGAGCTGTTATGTTAGCAGCTACCTCCACCTCCACCCCCTCCATCTCCACCCCCAACTCCAAGTCCACCTACACCTCCAGCTCCACCTACTCTTGAGGAGTTGGGATAAAACATCAGGATAAATGTCGTTGCCATCATTATGGATATTAATACCATTAGACATGATCCCCATCAATCTTCCCAGCTATTACGCCTTGAAGATAGCATGCAAGGCATTGTAGATTCTTTATAGGCATTAGACTCCAAGATGGATAGTTTTCACACGTGGAGGGAGTCCATGCATACATATTATTTTGACAGCCTCTCGTATAAAGAGGTCAATGATTTGAAAATTACAAAAATGATATGAAATGCTATTTTGTGAACCCTAAAACAAGTGATGAGATACTTGGCAAGAAGCCACACATTTCTATTAGATGGTGTCGACACCCACAGATAGCTGCACATTTTTTGGAGCGTTGGTGGAGGGTATTTGACCATCCACCACACTCTAATCATGAGGTGCCCATGTATTTTCTGAAAAATTATGGGCTGAATTTGAATTGGGTAGAAAACTCAATTACTTTGATATGAGATCATTCCAGGGGGTTGGTGGAGGTATGCCACAAGACAGGGAAGGGGCCAAATTGAATTAAATATCAATGTAATTTCTAAAAATTTAAACCTTAAAAACAATTTGATCATTAATAGTACTTACTTTTTCATGTAATTGACAATATTAGTTGATTTTAAAACTATCATTAACCATCAAGTATTATTTAATTGACATAAAAAAATAACCATCATCATCAATTAGTGATCACAGGACCAATGTACATAGTTTATTTAAAACAAAATTAGATGAATACAATTGTGCATTGAACTTATATTTAAAACAAAATTGGATGAATAACAGTGAACCCATGTTGTTTATGAAACCAAAATTGGACGAATACACTTGTGCATTGTTGCATAAATAGTTCATGTGTGTATGTTCTTCTAGGGGTCCTGCATCATAAAAATGAATGTTCAAATGTTAGTAAAAAATATATATTTACAAGTAAAGTTTAATTTACGCTACATCAAGTTACATGTATTTTATCCATTCTAATATACTCACCAAGTAAATCACAACTTTGAATAGCGAAAAGTTGTAAAATACACAAGTTGTAGATGTCATCCATGTCGTCAAGATGTACTTGACATCTCAATACCAAAATTTAATTTTACCTATGTATATAACAACAATATATATGTTAAAGGGACTAAGACAAAAATTTATCAAAATCAAATTGAATTCTAGGACTAAAAACTTAAATAAAAGAATTGCAATCAACTAGTATTACAACTTTGATTAGCCAAAAGTTGTAAAATGCACAAGTTGAGTGTCATCCATTTTGTCAAGTTGTACTTGACACCTAAACACCAAATTAATTAGCTACATATAAGAAGAAACAAGACATAGATACATATAGAAAGTTACATATAAAAAGAACACAATTGACAAAAACTTACATGTATACATTTGATTCAACCTAATGTACCATCTACATCCTTTCTCTTCTGTAATGCATCTATGATTGTCTCATGCTCTTCCTTTGAAAGTGTCCATAATATTTTATTAGCATGTTTCCCTTTGTATCTTTCTAATTTGATATTTGTTGCCACCACCAAATGAGAATAGTGTATAATCTTCTTTTCTGATTGGTAGTCTACAAAAGCTAGTAAATCATTTCTTCTTGTTAGGTATTTGTGTAGCCATGTACCAACTACCACAATGAAGCCAATTAGATACTGAAAACCATCATCATCTACTTAATGAAATATCAACTTTTTCTTAGGTTCTACACATGTATCTATCCAATAATCAGTCTGCTCATCATTATCCTCAAGTGCAACAACAACATACACGTCTCGCAAAACAAAATTAAGTACATGTTCAAATAAAACTTGTTAGAATGTTTAATTCAAATAAAATAATAAATTATATGGGATACATAAATAACATAATTTAAAGTTTTACAATAAATTGAATTAAATTACCGGGTTGTATGAAGTCTGAAACATGATCATAATCTTCTGATGCAAATGCATGATCTAGGTCTTCATTTCTTGTATCATCTTGATCTTGTGTCTCACTAGGTGTTAAGGATTCTTGTTGCCATTCTTCAACCCATTCTATATTCTCGCATTCTTCCCATTTACTTGCAACACAAAATTGACAAAAACATGCAAGCTCCGTAGTCCATATAGTCCAAGTCTTAGAATTAGAACTCTTAAATGAATGTCATTTAGTTGACCCACTGATTGTATCACAATCATATCTTGAAATGATATTCTTCTCTTCAACTAACCAGAAGAAACACCTGATTGTAGAGTTATGACTTGAACATCTAGATAAAGTTGTATTACAACATTCAACAATTACACGTACATTTTTAAATTTGGATTTTTCCTCAAATTTAAGTTGCTCTCTGCAAAGGGCTCTCTTAACACATAAACCGATACCAGCGTGTTCTCCTTTCCCGTGTCTAGCCTTAAAAAAACTCCACATAAGCTGGATATTAGTTTGCTTATGTGTCCTACTCAACAAATAAAACATTCTAGCATTCTGAATGAATATATCATCTTTCAAATCATTATGAGTTGTGTCTCCATTCTTTGCTTTAGTAATAGGTTATTTGCATACAGTGGATCTTAGTGATAGAATTCTTTAAATTCTAACAATTCCCCCCACAATGACTCTTCTATCCTCCAAAGAGGTGGAAAAGTGTATGGATAAACCCTCATCAAAGTCATTTATAGATTCAATAAACTAAAAAAAACCCCTCTCTATAGATATGCCAAACAGTGGCGTCATTCTTGAGGTCATCCGATTTAGTAGGCTCAATGTGGATATGGTCCCCACGTATCTCTAAAGTAGAAAACAAATTACTAGAAAGGCTCACATTAGGAATAAAATAACAAAGGAAAATATAGTTAAAGAAACTCATCGTTGGAACACAATGATTTAAAAGGAAATAAAGGGCTTTCTTGCCAACTTAGGTGTAATTATTAAACCATCCTCCCCAAAAACTCAGCTCATGTAAGATACAATTTCACAGATACCGAGTTCTTTTCATCCTAGTATACAATAAGTTCACATCTTTACAACAAAGATAATATGCGTAAGCATATGTATGTGATCAAAAAATGATTCCAACTCCTCATCAGAGGACCCACATCAAGCTTCACGTGGCTCTCATTCTTCTTCAAATGACACAAAGGGGTCTGATTATTACTATAAATATTGTACTATCACACTTATCACTGAGGCTAGTCCATATCCCAAAAGTGCATTGCCACCTCATCAAATTTGTATTCTAATTGAAATTCAAAATTTTAGCCAAACTATCTCGCTTCGAACCACCCGTTTTGACACCCAAGAGGATGAAACCCAACACCAAATTATGAATAGTAGGATCCACAAGAGCTCTATCATGATATATCACTCTTCATTCCTATTTTAGATTGGACTCTCTCCCCTTAGAAGAGTTTGGATATTAAGTAGAAGGGACTCTTGCTTCCTCCCATGATTTCGTTAGTTGACCTATTGACCCGAGATAACCCTTTGACAATATTAACAATGAGCTTCAATTTCCCTTCAATAGATAATGTGCTCTAACTCGTTTTGAGAGTGCAATCCTAAGCCCCAAAAAGGACCCATTCCTTCAGCTTGGTTGTTCATATAATTCTACAACTTGCCACCATAGGCTGTCACTATATCTCCAGAGTCAATCCTGGTCACTCTCCTAACACCAGTACTACTAAGAGCTTGTCTAGCAGTCCCATCAAAGTTGATCTTGTAGGTCATCTTGATCTAGGGAGAGAACATTTAGTGTTCTTCCTTTTCATTATTTTGGAGTTGCCAAATTTTGCATAGGAGTCAGCAAGTCCCCAAGTTCTAGCAATTCTATTGTCTTGCTTTAATGGAGGGAGAGAAGGACAAGACCAAATGGAAACTACTAGGTTTTCCATAGTTTTATTTATGGAAGACCTGAAACACATCATCAACCGAATTCTCCATGCTGTAAACGATCCTATAATTTTGTTCTTTCCATATGCTCTAGCACAAATGGGGAGGAATCTACATCCAAAGCTTTTTGATAAGGAGGTTATATGAAGTCCCTCTATAGTTAAAAAGAAGTTGCTAAACCCCCCATTTATAACCCAGTCCATTTGGAACATTTGCAACACCATATCCCATAGACTTTTCATTCATGAACAATGGATTAGGAGGTCGAAAATAACATCCTCTTTGCACTTACAAAGTACACAACGGTTTGGCAATTGACACCCTCACTTAATAAGGTTGTCTTGTGTGAGAATTCTATTGTATATGGCCGTCCACTAGAAGAAAGTGACTTTAGGAATAAGCTGGGGATTTCAAACCCTTTTCCAAAGATATTTAGAGTTACCTTCTCATAAGGGAAAGTGATAAGAAGTCTTCATAGTGAATTCATCCCCAACATTCTTACTCCAAAAGAATTTATCAGGTCTTTGAAACATAGGAATTATTACATTTTCTAACATCTTTTGCAAGCCCCTTGAAAGAGGTAATACCTATCGTTGACCAAGGAAACAAAGAGAGACATTCTTCCATGATTTAGAATCAGATAGGAGGTCAATCACTTGGTCTCCAAAGAATTTCTTCATAGTCCCACATAGGGCCCTACATATTCAAGATCTCTCCTACATAATCACATCTCAAGCATTCTAAGACAAATGTCAAGCGCTTCAAGGTATTTTCCCAGTCAAGCTTCTCCAAGGATAAAGCTAAGTTAAAGGAGTCTACCATCAAGGAAGGAGATCATAACATAAACATCTATCCACATACATCCAAACATTCATTCATTCAAGTCTTCAACTCCTCTCCAATCAAGTATTGTGTCAAACTACATCATACATTATGCAAGGCTTATCTTTCATGTCTTCCTTTTCCTTTTTTTTTTTAATATGAGAATAGGTGGTGCTCGCACTAGATTGGATCTGAGAAGTTTAGGACCTCACATATGTCTGCAATTTAAATAATCGAAAGTGTAGGGAACAAGTCGCCTTAGGTGACCTCTTCTCGAGAATAGGTTGCCCTAGGTGATCTCTTCTCAGGAATAGGTTTCCCTAGGCAACCTGTTCCCTCCAAAATAGTACCAAATTGAAATCACAGGTTAGTGACATCCTCTAGACCCCATTTTTTTTTACTGCACTGAGTTATATAGTTTCAGTTAGTCTATGTGCACAAAAACTCAATCATTTCCTCCATTTCATCCTAGATCTCATATCTGCCTATCAACTTTCAATATTAGTGAAGGAATCTTGATACCCATTAAGTGCTTGGATCCTTCTAGGCCTATTGGGTTATTTTCCTTCGTAATGTACAATAGGAGATAAGATTTATCCCCTTTTCTTATTATACACCTAGTTTATTTGGTCCTCATTTGCGTTGAAAAGAAGTTTTTATTTTGAATCAATTTAAAATAATAATATAATTAATTTGATCAGACATGCTATTTTAGTACATATATAGAAATGAGATGTTTAACAATATTTTCTAACTCTTACATTCATTGGTGAACTATAATTTCAATGGTTTACCCTAACTTTTTAAAGATTGAATCTCTATCTTCCATGAGTAATGTGCTAAAGATGAATACAAAGGCCACTTCCTAGTTAGAGAATTTTAAAATGAAAATAATTTAATTTTAATTTAATCAAAAAATTGAAAAATGTGCACCAATTCTATTACAAACATAAAATAAAATTTATTGAGCTATATAGGATGAATACTTATGTTGTTGTTATGGTTTTTACAATCAATAAGCTATACATCTATAATTGATAGATTTTGTTATTTGATTGTTCATGTTGTCTCTTATATAGAGGTTTGTTTGGGTTGTTCATTTAATTGCTTGTATTGCTATCTCTTATATAGAGGTTTGTTTGGGTTGTTCATTTAATTGCTTGTATTGCTATTTTAATCCTAAAAAAGCATAATATTTATCTATTACCCTTCTTCATAGAATATTGGATTATTTAGTTATTAGTATTGACACTTTTATCCTAAATGGACATAATATTTATCTGTTCCCCTTCTTCACAACATATTTGTTTATTTGTGACAGAAGAAGTCATCTCGACAGTGACGAGGATTCCCATAGTTGGGAAAAAATTCTACAGAGACCGAAAGATTTCGGATGCTGCCATCAATGACTTTGTGAGAGACGAGGAGGAAAAGGGCGATCTCACCAAAGTCGACACCCATTACTTTCCTGATGGGCTAAAAATTCTGTGGCAGTTTGTGCTCCGTGCCATCATCTACTACATAACCCTAGACTCCAGGTTTGATAGAATCCGCACCCACCACTTCGTGCTTTTGAATCATTTTCGCCACGACATGCTGATTTCTATCCCCTTTTACCTTTATGCTTCCATAAATGATAATATCAATGGCTAAAGATAAAAAGCCATAGCTAACCCCGCACTGTATGAAGGGCTCTTATTGCTCATCTATGATTACTTTAAAGCCCAGATTATGGCTAAAGAGGTGAGCCAGAAAAAGGAAATGGAGGTTTCAGGCTCGGACTATGTCCCCTCAGACATAGAGGATAGCACGGGCTTGCATTCTGAGGATGATGAAGATTATGAGAATAAAAAGACCATCCAGGGCTCCTCTTCAAAGAAGAAAAAGGGCACTCAGGTGAAAGTTAAAAAAAGAGATCATGGTAACCCCAAAAAAATAGAGCACTACGATTATTTCGTCTAAAGAGGAATATAATGAGGAAGACATGGATTCTGATAGTGAGAAGTATCCAACTGGCGGGAAAAGAAAAAAGAGAAAGCTCCCTAATTCTGGGAAACCCCCAAAAAAGAAGGATAAGGATAGAGAAGAGAGTGTTGATAGGTCAAGCCCGGAGGGCAAGTTTCAAAGCACTTCCCCTGTTCGGGAAAACAACCCTCCTATGTAGAATCAAACCGACGCTGGGATGGAACAGGAAAAGGAGTTTAGCTGTTACATGGTGGAAAAGGGAAAGATCATAGGGTGGAGAGACTTCAACACAAAGACGGCTAAAATGGGGATTACTAGAGAGATCATTAACCCCAAGGTTCTAGCAGAAGATGGTGGTTGTATTAAGTTAGATGAGCTTATTGACCCCTCTCTGGTTGTGCTCAGCGACAACACTAGGGAATTCGATATTGACCTGCTAAACAATTCCAGAAACAACATGCTCAACAACTATAGGATGATCAAGTGGCTTTATCATGAGGTGGAAGACCTCAAAAATAGGGTAAATGACACTAACATGGGGAATAGGAACAATGAAATGGAGGATGTAAGTAACTTGTACGCCCGCGTCCAAAAACTAGAGGAAATCATGACTAGGGTTGAAACAACCCTTAATAAAATAGCAAATCAAAGCTATAACGCTCTTAAAAAGACCAGAGAGCAAATCAATGCCCAAATTGATAAGTTGGAGGAGAAACTGGTTGGGAAGGACACGACTAGCAACGAAATAGAGGCTGTGCAGAACATTGATCAGGGGCTTGGCAAGCGTACCCGAGCCAAGACAAAGAACACTAAAGACAAGGACCTGGAGATGGTGATCCAGGAAATCAAAGATTCGACTGCTAGCATGGAGTTGAAGGAGGCCGAGGCGGCCAAAATCATGGTGGACTTATCCTAAGGTTCCCTGGCTTTACTTGCTGTTTCTGTTTATTTCTGCTTTTTAGAAGTTTAGCCTTTCTTTTTGTCCTGGCCTTTCTTGGCCTATCCTACCTTTTGAACTCGCTCTATTTTGATGCTTAAACTACGAGTAAACAAATTTAAATTCAATACAAAAAATACATTATAATGTTAAAATAAAATAAAATAAATATATTAAGATTGTTATTTTTTTTTGTATTAATAGTAAGGATTTCAAAATATATAGTTAGACGATATCCAATCCGGGCCTCATAGAGGCAGCAAAAAAGAGTACGAGGCAGGGCCTCACCACGAAGAGATCAAAAGAGAGTAATCAGTATAAACATGTCAATTAAAGAGCAGCATCAAAAGGAAACAGATTATAGCA
>MU224981.1:0-10238 GCA_018584345.1 Thuja plicata | reverse complement strand
TATATATATAATGTCTATATATTATAAGAAAATTGGAAAAAAAAAAAAAAATTATACAAAAAAATATTATTTATTTGCTAAAACTATTTCTAATCCTTCCTACATCTATTAGATTAGATAAGATAAGATAAATTTATTAATATCCAACAAGAGACCAACAAGGGTCTAACGGACTGGAAATGTACAACAAGGAACAACGAACCACCAAATAGTGGTCTGGAAAGCAACCAAGAACGAGAAAAGAAAGAAGAAAACAAGAAACAAGAAAGCATTACTTAAAAAGTTTACACCCAAAAACTTTTGTTTTAAATTAAAATTTTATATTTGAAAATATATATACTACCAAAAGATACCATAAGAGAGCACAACAAAATAACCAACAAAATAACGAAATCTTTATATATAAGGAGATTCCAAAAACTATTTATATGCAATCCAATACATATTGTTTGAGTAAATACCATATAATCCAATATACTATATAGGAAAACAGCCCAAAATAAACAAAACAGTTTGCATGAAGATAGTAAACGGCCCCGCGCCTGGGCTTGAGAGTTCCCCGGCTAAGGATACACCAGTTGATTCAATTTCCCCATGGTGGAAAGAAAAGCGGATACTTTGCGTCAAGGATATATCAATCTACCTTCCTTGCCCAGCACCTCCTCCATCATCAATGAGCACTCAACCCAGGAGTCCAAACTTCACCACAGAAGCCGATCCTCAAATTATGATGATCTCCAATCTGTGCAGCACGATCTCATGGAGCTCAGACTGCTTCGGGGTTTTGGTGTCTCCTGGAGCGCCCTCTGAGCATTGGGATCCACTGCACCCTTGCACTTCAGTACTGGTATTTAATTGCACTTTCCTGTGGAACAGATTGTGAAAATTTAAGACATTTTTAAATTTCCACAATCTGTGGTCAACAAATATTGAAAACTTCTACACCTTTTTGTATAAATTTGATTGTACTTTATGATATCATCAGAAAGTAAAATCCGAAATACAAAAAGATACAGTAATTTAGAAGTTTTCAATAGGGCTGAAAACATCTAAGTAGTGGTGGGCTCAGAATGGCGCGGGGGTATGAGAGGAGGAGCACTGAAAATAAGTAGAATGAGAAACAGAATAGTTATTAATGAGACAAAGAGGGCTGAGAAGAAGATGGAAACAATGGAGGTGGGTGCAAGGGGTCCCATTTTGTTGGCCACGTAGGATAGATAGCTGCATGCTGTGATAGTTGCGGCGCAGACCAGCAGGAAGCGTTTTATGTTGGGCATACGAAGGGTGGGCATTGCAATCGGGGAGATTACCAAAAACAAGTTAAGCAGGAAAGAGAGGGTTGTCAGAATCAACACAGACTGCGCCAAATTTCCATCTGCTCTTGCCATACTGTTGATGACATCAGCGTTGCAGGACAGTAAGAAACCTGCTACAATCCAGATCTTCTTCGTCTCTTGCCATTGAAAATCCGGGTTATCTTGCTCTGCACAAAACTCATAGAGCCCAAAAAATGAGAGTAACTTAAACAGATATGAAATTACCCCATTCTCATCGTTGTTCCTCAAAGCTTTGTCCTTTCTTTCTCCAGGAGAGAGATCCATTTCACCGCCCTTCTCCAGGTCGCGCTGAAACATGTCGCCAACTGTACTCATTTTTAATAGAAGGCCTCGCTTAGCTTTCGTAGATTGTATACCACTTTGCTATAATGAGGACTTTGGTTTCGATGCGGGCTCCCTCATTTAAGTACCCTGTGCAAGTGTCTATGGAGTTCAATTTTATTTTTAATTTCACATAATTCAATTATTTCGTTAAAAAGGAAAGGTGTAGGAAATGAGGAAGAAGCTCCTGGATGGACTACGAAGACCGGATTCCCTGTGTTAACGCGAAAAGGGAAAAATTACTGATTCTTCGAAAGTGAGAGCGTAGACAGGATGAAAGAGGGAAAGAGGGTAAGTTAACTTTGAAAAGAAAAAAGAATCATTTTAGTTGGGTTATAGATAGAGAATTTCACTTTTTCACGGAAAGTTGATATGATTTGTGGAAAATGAGAGCATAAATGGGAAGAAACAGGGAAAGAGGGTAGCTAGTGCTGTATAGACAATTTTAAAAAGGAAGAAACAGGGAAAAAGAAATCTTAAAATCAGAGAAAGGAATCACTCTAGTAGGGTTTAAAACAGAAGGATTCAACTTTTTCAACAATGGAAACACCACCGAAAGTGCGGATTTCATTCGTCGAGATTAAACCGGGAAAGAGGGTAAGGAATATTGTACTGGAAATTTGGGCAATGGGAAAGACAATTAATTGAGGGGGAAAGAGAGCGGAATTTCCAAGTTTAACGCGGAACATGGTGCCTTCTCAACGCGGATATGATTCGTCGAAATTGAGAAAAGTAGACGGAAAGAGTGTAAATAACGTTAGTACTGGAATTTTAGGCAGAAGTAAGACGGAAAGTAGGTTAGTGGAAAAATTGCGTTTTCTATATAACACCAGGCCCTTGCGAAGTAAATGGTATATCAGTTATTAGATGATTTGAGAAATGGGTGAATCATCCCGTGCAGACTGGTTTTCCATATTGGCGGCGTCGATAATGTGCATGTCATTCATGGTGAGCATAAGGGTTCTCGGAAATCCTATTATGCAATTTGATGACACGCTCAAATTGGATGCCGCCTCCCTGGTGTTTGTGGGTTTGGAAATAGTTGCAATGTTTACATCCGTGGGGGTGCTGACAGTTAATACGTGGGTCGATAGCGTGTCAAAACCACAGCTTGAACGAGGGATCCGCCAAGTGCTTGCACTATCTCTTCTCTGCTCTGCTGCGGCCGCATCTTTCCTTTTACGTCATTAAACAGGGTTATAGAAAGGGGCCTCTGTTGCAATTTGGAAGCCGCCAAAGGGTTTGACCTTGTTCAACGCCTGTGCATACACAGGTTATGGGAAACGTTTTTCCTTGCCCTGTCTCTTCTCTACTCTGCTCTGCTGTGGCCGCTTCCTTCCTTCGTTAAGCAGAGTTGTCGAAACGGTGTCTGTTGTAAATCGAAATATGCTAAAGCGTTTTTCTTCTTCTTCGCCTGTGTAGACAGGTTTACACCATATGAAACTGCATTCCTTTGGTTTGTTTGTATCAGACAATTTATAAAAAAAAAAAAAAATCTTATCTTTACCCTGCGTCGACAATATTAATACTCACATTTACTCTGGGAAAACTTTTTTTAAACGCCCATATACGGATTCTGTGCTTTGGAGAAAATGGAAAGAATGGTCATATGGGGATTAAAACGAATTTTAGGGTTTGAAGAGAACGAATTTCCGTTCATTGTCAGGGAAATGGATTATTCCTGTCAGAAAGCGTGGTTTCGCTTTTAATGTTGTTCAATGAACAATTCAAGTTCATTTGTTTCTAGGTATTGATTAGGAATTGGCATATCTGCATGCTGGTATTGTCGAATTCAGTGTTTGATTCCAAAATGAAAAATAGGAATAGGGTTATGTGAATTCTAATTTTGGGCCTTTTTGATCATTCGACAATTCCCCCTCAAGACCTAGAATTGGAATTGAAATTGAAATTGAAATTGAGAGTATTATTTTGGGAAGGAAACTTCATTCTCATTTTTGTGTTAATATTATATTGCTATAAGGATATATATATATAGACACACACACACACACCCTGTATATATATGTGTATATATATACATGTGTATGTATACATGTGTATATATACATGAGTGTATATATATAATATAGATACATGTATGTATATATACATGAGTGTATATATATATATACATGTGTATGTGTGTATATATATGTGTGTGTGTATATACACACATGTGTGTGAATATACATGTGTATGTATATACATGTGTGTATATATATACATGTATATATAGTATATATATGTATATATACACACGTGTATATATATATTCATATGTATATACACATGTGTGTATATACACATGTCTATATGTGTGTATGTGTATATATACACAAATGTGTGTATATATGTGAATATGTGTATACACACACATGTGTGTATGTGTGTATATATACACATATGTGTATATGTGTATATATATGTGTGTGTGTGTGGATATATGTGGGTGTGTGTGTATACATACATATGTATATACACACACATGTGTATATATGTGTGTGTATATACACATACATGTATACACACGTGTGTATATATGTATATATACACATGTGTGTGTATATGTGTATGTGTGTATATGTCTGTGTATATATGTGTATGTCTGCAAAAACAAAATTCCAATTCCAATTCCAATTCTAGTTGTGTGGAACCAAACACAGAATTTGCATCTTCTCAGTCATCTTCCGGGTGAACCAAACAGGACAAGCCCATATTCTAGAATTCGTTTTGAGAATAGCAGAATTCCAGAATGGATTCAATTCTAGAATTGGCAATTCCAACATGCACAAATTCCACGAAACAAACGGGCTTTAGTATAAAATTTGTTGTCTTTTTTTTTTCTCCATTTTTTAGGAGGGCTGTTTTTTATGTACATTTTTATTTCAGTTTTATTCAAAAAAAAAAATGAAATGATTGTACGACAATATTCAAAAGACTGTGGATAACATAGTAGTAGTCATGCATAAGAGTTATCTTCTTATTTAAGTCATTCTATTTTATGTAAGATTAATTTCTTTATTTTAATTTTAGTTATTGGTAGGATAACTATTGCATCCATTAGGTGCAATAAAAAACTAATAAAAATGTTTGTTTGACCAATAAGATTTAAGAATTTTTTGAATTTATGTCTGCAATATAATTTAAAATTTTGTACATATTTCTAAAATCAAGAAAAAACTATTTATTTAAAATCGTATCGGTTGTTAGGATAAAAGATAAGAAGAAAAATCATTTTTGAAACAAAAATTTAAAAAAATTATTATCTTGAACGACATATATCATTTAATGGTAAAGTCTACAAAGTTTGTACACATTAAATATGTATTAATCTTGCATCCTAATCTCGTTCTCTGCATTTTCCCTTATCTAGTTCTCTGCGTTTTCAATTTTTGACAACTTCGTCTGTGGGCTTCAAACTATAAACCTCTCTTGTTTTCTAAACAGGGCCAAGGTCATTTTAAGAATGAATCCTTGGTGGCCTCGATGGTTACAAGTGTAAAATATGGAAGAGAAAAAAAAAGTACGAACAACAGTGAGTAAACACACCCACGCAAAGTACACAAAGATTTATAGTGGTTCGTCTTTTGGCCTACGTCCACTGTTGAAGTAGGGGAATACTTTTATTAATCAGAGATACCAATACCATGGTACAATACAGCAGATGAAGAGTATAAATAACTCTCCAATCAACTAATGAAGAAGCTGAAAGGACATCAACGATTGGAGGGAAGGATAATAAGAACTGTTGGGCTTGACACCCCCAACAATCTCCCACTTGAAGACCAACTACTACTGTAACAAAGCTATTCCCCTACTCTGATCCCTGTCATCACATGCTGGAAATGCCGAGAGAAGCTCAACAAAACTCAAACTTCTCCTATGTAACAACTTTCGTTAAAGCATCAACTGGATTCTCTTTGGTGTCAATCTTGACAACTTCAACCTTTCCTTATTCAACCACATGCCGAATATAGTGATAAAGCAAGTCGATATGATTAGAACGACGCTGGGATGTATGGTGTTTGGTCATAAACATTGCACTACTGCTGTCACAAAACATAGTAAAATCTGATTGCTTCAATCCCAATTCTTTGAACAGAAGTTGTAACCATACCATCTCCGTTGCCCCCTCGGAGAGAGCCATATCAACAAAGATGGCATGTCAAATGAGAAAGTATAATGAATCAATATATGTCAAATATCAACTTCAAATATAATTTATCAAATTAGGGTCATTACCAAATCTACTTCAATATTAAATCAAAGAAGAGAATGATCAACATGATGTGAATGTGATTACTGTTGTCATTAATAATTGTTATTGATGTCAACATATCTTACCTAGTTGATGGGGTTTGGCTTGAGGTGTTCTGATATCTCACCGGTAATCCAGGATGTTTATTTCATTTGGTTGGTTTTGATTTTGAAGAAACATTTACTCATGTTGTCCAGACGGAAGCAATCAAAGTATTTTTGGCTTTTTCAGCCTATAAAGATTTCAAAGTGTATCAGATGGATGTTAAATCAGTATTCTTGAATGGAGAACTAAAAGAAGAAGTATACATTGACCAACTAGAAGGATTTAGGTCATAGAGTGACCCAGATTTAGTTTGAAAATTGAAGAAGTTGTTGTATGGATTGAAGCAGACGATGAGGGCCTACTATGACAGATTAGACAAATACTTGATTGAACAAGGATTTAAGAAGGGATATGTTGATAGTAATTTGTACTAAAATATGGTTTCATATTAGATTTTGATTGTTATAGTATATGTTGATGATATTATCTTTGGCAGAAATGACGATATGTGCAGAGGTTTTGTTGAAGAAATGCAGAAGGAATTCAAAATGTCTATGATTGGTGAGTTGAATTTATTTCTTGGATTGCAAGTAAATCAGAATAGTAAAGGAATTTTTATTTCTTAGTCCAAGTATGTCAAAGAGTTATTGAAGAAGTTTGGATCGGAGAACTCTAAACCAATTTGTACACCTATCGTTACCGGATGTGAGTTAACAAAAGAGGATGAGTCACCAAAGGCTGATGCTAGTACATGTACATGTTAATTATTGGAGGATGTCTATATTTTATTTCTAATAGAACAGACATTATGTATGTGGTTTGTTTGGTGGCCTGATTTCAACAAGAACCAAAGGAATCTCATATTGTTGTAGTAAAAAGAATTTTTAGATACTTGAAGGGACAAAGGATTTTGGCTTATGGTATCCTAAGGATTCAAAATTTTCTCTGACAACTTACACTGATGTGGATTGGGCTGGTTCTATGGATAACAGAAGGAGTACTAGTGGTGGAGCCTACTTTCTTGGCTCTCGGCTGGTTGCAGGGTCAAGTAAGAAACAAGATTTTATAACTTTATCTACCGTTGAGGCAGAGTATATCGCAACATCTTCTTGTTGCACTTAGGTTCTTTGGATAAAACAAACGTTGTAGGATATTTGCATTTTTTTTATGATCTGATCTCAAGTATGTGTGATAATACATTTCTATAAATATTTCTAAGATTTCAGTACAATATTTTAGAATGAAGCATATAGCAATTAGATAACATTTTATGAGGGAGAAGGTATTGGAAAATGAGGTGAAGCCTGAATATGTAACAAAAAAAGAGAAGATTGCAAATTATATTTTTACCAAACTATTAAGCAAGGACACATTTGAGTATCTCCTGCATAATTTGGGGGTCCTGCCCCTTTCTGGTTTGAACAAAGTGCCCCAGGGTGTGCATTCATCCAAGGCATTACATGGTTATACTTTTCTAGATTAGTACTTGGAGGCTTCCTCTCAGGGGGAGCGAAATTAGTTTCTCAAGGAGATATTTTTTCCTTTGTCATTGTTGTCAAAGAGGGAGTAGAACAAAAGGTTTTGATGCTAACTTAAATTGTTTTGTTTGTTGTTAATGGATCTTGCCATCAATGAAAAATAGGGATATTGATGCAAATGTGATTAATATTGTCAAAAATGATTGTCATTGATATGAAAATATCTTACCTAGTTGATGAAGTTCAACTTGAGGTGTTATGGTATCTCATCGATAATTCAAGATGTTTATTTGATCTAGTTGGTTGTGCATCGAATGAAATGTTGTGATGATCTATCTTTCACCATTTCTTTGTTGGTCTCATTCATGTTGTGTGTTGAGACTTAATCTTTTGGGTCCTGATCAATTTGGTTATTGGTTGATGTATTTTGGAGTGACCGTTTGTATTATAACGTGTGTTTACCTATTTGTTGGTTCTGATGGTCATAGAGGATATATAGCGTGTTTCTTTTTACAAGGAGGATTACATATGGTCTCCATTCCATTCCTCACCTCTACGGGAACGGTCCGGTGTGACCTATTTCAAATTATGCTAGGCTGACATGAAATTTCTTTGTTGGCACACATCAATATATATAGAAGATGATCTTGTATTGATGAATGAGAATATATGAGTGTCCAAAGAAGCATTATAACTCTGTAAACTCTTTTCTTTATGTGAATGCGTTACCAGAGGCAACATTCTCTTGTATTCATTATTCTAGCAGTGGATTTATTATTATCAGTATTGTATTGGTAGTGAGCCAGTTTTTGTAGGTAGTGAGCCTCCCTTTGGAAGTTAGTCATTTCTCTTGGTTGTGGTAGCTATTTTTTTTGTATCTAGAGCAGTTAGCTCGACCGACAGTGAGCCTACCGACAGCAAGCATTAACTGTAGTGAGCATTGTAAAAATCACCTTAACCAATGTAACTTTAATTAGTGTTCTTATTCATGAGAATTAGCTTCTCCATGGATTTTCCCAGTTTGGGTTTCCACGTAAATTTTATGTTCATTGTGCATGGTCTTTCTTTTATGCTTTCATGTTGATCAGTATTTAAGTTATCGGTTTGAACTAACATTGTTATCGGTAGAGTTAAATATTTAAAATATTTTGGGATAACTTATTCATGCCCCCCCTCTTAGTTATCTAGGTCTAATCAACACGTCATAAATGAATAAGATTGGTCTTGTTTTATACTATCTATTGTTTGCCTAAAGATGTTTGATTATATTTCTTATGCACATATACCTAAAGAAAAATAATAAATTTGGATGAAAAAACATTAAATTCATTTTTTTTGTTATGATTGTGAAAATAAAGCTTATATATTTTATGATCATGTTAATAAGAAATTCATTGTAAGTAAAGATGTGATATTTTATGAAAGAGGACAAAATATTCTCAATGAGAAGGATAAGAACATTGTGAATATTTTGAAGCAATCTAACTAATGTAGGTGAAGACTCTCACCCATTTGTCTCTAATGAACCAAAAGTCATTGATAATGTAGGCCCTTCATCCTCAAATGTGGAGATTAGGAGATATCAAAAATTAAAAACAAGAATAAAAAGAAATCCCCCCATCACTCATGTTGGATAGCAATCTTAATCAAATGACTACAAGGTCCCACACAAAATTTAACTATACTCTCATGACTTGAGTTATGTAGAATTACAACTAAAATACTTTTTAGAAACTTATGCAAAAGAGTGAATTGGTGTCCATTGAATGAAATGATGCTTGAGAGTTGGTGTAATTGCCTCCTAGTAAGGAGGTCATTGGTACCAAATGGAGGGTGATCCCACAATAGTGGGTTACACTTTTTTGCCTAAACGGACATTGAAGTCTACACTTTGAAAAAAAATTTCAAATTTGGATGCATATTGTCATTAAACCGTTCGAAATCGGAAGATGAAGTAAACTAGAGGGTGATACCACAATAGTGGGTTACACTTTTTTGTTGGAATTATGTTATATTTGTCATCAGTGAAAACACTTATTCGATTATGAATGCTTACCGAGCTCATCACTCAGTCCACAGCTTATACCGAGCATTCAGCAATCACTTTGTAAAGCTCACCGGTTAAACAGTTCATACCGAGCAGAACGGTAGTTACCGAGAATATGAACAGTTCAGCAGTGTTTACCGAGAAGAGCAACATGTACCGAGCAGACGGTAGTCACCGAGCTTCACCTTAACTACCGAGCCATCAGTTGAAGCCAACCGAGAAGTCAGTTACCACCGAGTCACAAGCGGTTACCGAGTGACACTATATCTACCGAGTCACCACGGTTACCGAGTTCCAAGCTACACTTCGGGACTAGTATGGACCGAGCTTCTACTCTTACTGAGAGCATGACGATGCCGAGTATTGTAGTGGATGCCGTGTATCAGAAGATCACCAAGCCAGCTTGAGGAACCCGAGCTTCTACCGACTCAGTAATATTTTGTTTACTAATGTAAGGCCGACTTAGAAATAAGTTTATCTTATTTTATTTATTTGTATGAGGCCGACCTTGTGAATTGGAATTATGGGACAGTATATATATGTAATGTATTATACCATTTGAAGTTGTAAGAGAATGTAGAAGTATGGAAGTGCGAAATTAGAAAGAGTAATCAGCAGAGACTGCAATAAGGCAGCAGAGCAGAGCATTTTCGCAAAGTCAGTAAAGGAGCAGAATAGTCATATCTATCACAGAAGGTGATCAGTACTCAAAGGATCTTATTAGCAATAAAGTTGTAAGTCAAGATCTACTG
>MU224980.1:109862-134847 GCA_018584345.1 Thuja plicata | reverse complement strand
ATAAAAAAAACTAATGGGTACATAATTTATAATATACCATATAGGTGTCAAGGCCAAATGAAATGGCTGAAAGTGTGGAGTCATCCACCTGCCTCAACTCCTCCTCTATCATCAACTGAACATAAATAGACCAAATATATATACATAAGTGCATGCAGTCATTAAAACTAAACTAAATAAATAAATTATTTTTAAATTAAATAAGTCATGTGAAAAATTTATTTATAATGTTTACTCTTACCGTATCAACATGACTCGATGGATCTACATACCCCTCCTCAGCACTCTCATGAGATGCAGATGCTCCATGAGGTGTTGCAGCCTCTATAGCTGCGTCTCCTGTGTCCTCATCAATAACATACTGATATGTATCAGCATCAGTAAGTGGTTTGAAGCACAAATTCTTGCACATAATGCAAGAATGGGGAATGCATACATGTGAACTGCTGCTAGATGTCGATGCGCTAGCATGATCCACACCAGGAGGCACCAATGACTTGGTCTGCATGATCAACTGATCACTCGGCATGTGAATGGCCCTAATACTCTGTGAGGTAGCCTCTCCAATGATATCAGGATGCTGCACTAGAGGAGGGGGTGCGACATTAGTGGGGGGACAAAGGTAGTGGCCTTTTTGTGCTGGGCAAATGGCCTAGTCTGAGGAGCTCCTCCACCTACACCCATGTTGGGCCTCATGCTCCAATAATTAACATTGTGACCAAGCACAAACTCAGCATACAATTTTTTTATGAAATAGAAAGGGAGCTCCAAATTTCTATGGGGTGGTTTATCAAAAACCATCCACCAGCGATCCCAAAAGTGTGTGCGCATTACTTTTTTTGTGCACCATTTTATTGATAATTTTGGCTTTTTGGGGTCAAATTTTAATCTGGTTTTAGGATTAACAAAAAGGGAGGCTATATCTTCCTTAGTTATATTAAGGGCAACAATCCCATCATGGTCAAGCCCATCATCAAATTGGGTGTGCATATCATCACGCCAATGAAGAGTAGCATTATGTTGTTGTGTAAGGGTGTCAATGTTTTCAACAATGGTATTTAGGGTGGCAAGCATAGGAGCTAAGGTAGGTATATTCTTATATGTGTTTTTGAAGTCTCATATAGTGTTCAGATTCTCTTGTATCAAATCCTCTAAAGATTGAGGGTTTTGAAGCGGTTCTGGATTGTTTTGTGGATCATTATTTGGCAGGGGAGGGTTATTATCTTCATTTTTGTCAGCCATGCCTGATTAAATAATATACAAATATAAATTTCAAATTGATTTCATATATTATTAAAAAAATCAATATAAAACCCCATTTTTACCAAAAAAACTACATTTAACATGAAAATGAAAAAAATTAGTCCAGACATAGAATTTACTTACCGGATAAACTATGGAGTTGAATTTGTTGTTGGAGCAATCAGGTACCCAAAAAAATTGTGTATATGATATATCTAGCCATTTTCCAAACCTAAAGCATTGAGAGAAATGAGGAAAGCGGCTCGTGGGTTTTTTATTTATGCCACAGGTTTCAGGTACCCAAAATTTTTAGGTACCCAAAAATATCATGTACCTGATTAGGCTTGTGCTTTGGTGTCAGGTTTGCCTAGGTGTACTGACACCCAGGCCTACTAAAAATTCAACAAATGCTTTCATGCGCTTTTGGACGAGTGAAAAGTGGATTTTTTTCACATCGCCACTTTTTGGCCCCCCATGATCTTGCACATACCCAAGAGTATCCTGATATTATTTTGGATGAATGGGAAACTAGAAATGATCAAGATGATGATGTGTTTGATGTTGGTTTTGGTAACTATGTGATGTCTGAATCTAATGCAGTTTTTCCCAACCTGATAAAAGCTCAAGGTTCTTAATCTGAATTATCTAACCAGCTATGGGACATATATTTTGATGGATCTAGAAATAAAGATGGTGTTGGTGTAGGGATAATGTTAGTTTCACCTGAATATGAATATGAAATTCTAACAATGTAGCTGAATATGAAGGTCTTATTCACGGTTTAGAGTGGGCAAGGAAAAGAAGAATCAAATGCTTGAGGTCATTTGGGGATAGTGAGTTGATAGTAAAACAGGTGAGAGGTATCAATGTTATTAAAAATGATCTTTTGAATTTGTATAAATCTCAGGTTTATGATATTCTAGATAATTTTGATGTATTTAACCTCATTTCTATACCTAGAAGGAAAAATTAGCATGCTGATAGATTGGCTAGTATTGGTGCACATGTTTCAATTACTGAAAATAAAGGACAAATCTCAAATCAGTCACATGTCAAAATTGTTGTGAGGCCTTCTATCCGAGATAATAATATCAACTAGCAGGTTTTTAACACTGATGAACATATTTTAAGTTTTATGACTGAAATTTAAGATTTCTTAGCTTCTAAAAATGACAAACTCTGTCAACAAATGGAAAATCAAATAATTCAGCTGAAGACTAATAAGCTTCCAAAGGGATTGGTCAGCCTAGAGTTAACTTTTAAATTTGATGATCAATTCAGAAAGAATAAAACCAGCTTGTTGATCAAGGAAGATCACTATGAAGAGGTGGAGATATTCAGAGACAAGTATTGAAGGTTGGTAAAATTAATTATTCTGAAGAAAAATTGTTGCTTGTTGATTTGTTTAGAGAATATAATGATGTGTTTGCATGGGATTATGCTGACTTGAAAGGATTTGATCCTCAATTAACCCAACATACCATATAAATAGAGCCAAATGCTAGGCCAATCAGACAGAGGAAAAGGCCTATTAACCCCAAGTTAGAGCCCTCAATGTTGAAAGAGATGAATAAACTCCTGGATGGTGGTATCATATTTCCTATCAAACACACCTCCTGGGTTTCCAATTTAGTACTAGTAATAAAAATTAATGGAGAGATAAGAATTTGTGTAGACTTTAGAGACCTTAATAGGGCATCTCTAAAATATAGGCACTCTCTTCCATCCATAGAACAAATCTTACAATATGTGTCTGGTTTTGAAAGATTCTCTTTTCTTGATGGTTATTCTGGCTATAACCAAGTACTAGTAAGAGATGAACATCAATTTAAAACTACTTTTACAACTAAATGGGGAACAATGGCATGTAGGAGAATGCCATTTGGTTTATCAAATGCAGGAGCCACATTCCAAAAGGCTTTTAAAAATCTAATGTATAAGTTTTTTCTTGTTTACCTAGATGATGTCACAATTTACAGCAAGGTTGCAAACTAACACATAAATCATCTGAGACAAGTCTTACAAAGATGCAGAGAGTTTGGAATCTCTCTTAACCCATAAAAGTCTATTTTTGTAGTTCATGAAGGTAAAATTTTAGGATACCAAGTGTCTAAAGAAGGTACAACTATTGATCCTAAAAGGATTCATGCAATTTTGGAACTATCATTGCCAAAACATAAGAAAGGATTGCAGAGTTTTATTGGGAGGTAAAATTTTGTTAGACGCTTTATCCCTAATATTACAAAATTGTTAAAACCTTTGACTGGTATGCTGAAGAAAGATGTATATTTTAGATGGACTGATGAGGGAAAGAGAAGTTTTAAGGAAATTAGGCATGCTTTGTCATCAGCCCCTACTTTAACCAATCCTAATTTCTCCAAGGATTTTATTTTATATGCTTATGGTGGTTTTGACACTGTTTCAGCAATGATGGTGCAAAAGAATGAGATAAATAGGAGCAACCAGTTGCATTTTTTTGCAAAGGTATGGATAATTATGAGAAAATGTACATTTTTGTTGAGAAACACGTGCTAGCTGTTATTAAAGCCTTGAAAAATTTTAAGCATTCAGTTTCTAGGAATAAGATACATCTGATGGCTGCACATCCTAGCATTAAATAATTCTTATTGAACAAAGATGTCAATGAAAAAAGAGCAGGATGGATAACAAGGGTTATGGAATATGATGTGCAAATTCATGTAACCAAGATGGTTAGAGGCAAAGGTTTGTGTGCTTAGATGGAAAAATAAGAAGATAAGATTGAAGCCACTAAAGAGGCTGCTTTACTCAAAGGTAGTTCTGTGTTAATCAATGATTCAACATCCTGGTTATCAGATATGACCAGATTTCTACAAACTGGTCAATGTCCAATAAATCTTGATAAAGCCAAAAGAAGGTACTTCAGGTTACAATATATTCCTTATGTTCTAATTGATGATATTCTTTATAGGAAAGATTTTTCTAGTATGCTTCTCAAGTGCATAGACTATGTTGATCAAAACAAGATTTTATCTAAGTTTCATGATGGATCTTGTGGAGGACACTTCAGTCCTAAAACTACAGCCTGAAAAATTCTAAGAGTTGGCTATTACTGGCCAGATTTATTCAAAGATGCTCATTCTTGGGAAAGAAAATGTCAAAAGTGTGTTATGTTTGCAGGAAAGCAAAAGTTGGCAGTATTTCCATTAAAGCCAATCATAGTGGATCAACCATTTAATAAATGGGGAGTGGACTTTATAGGTCCAATAAATCCTAATTCTAGTGAAGGTCATAAATGGATTTTGACTACTACAAACTATTTCACCAGATGGACTGAGGCCATTGCATTGAAGGAGTTAACTGGATCAGCTGTGTTAAAGTTCTATGATGATATTGTAACAAGGTTTGGTGTTCCTCAATCAATAATTTCAGACAATGCTTTACCTTTTGTTGGTTCAACTATAACAGAGTGGGCTGTTAAAAATGGCATTTATCTAAATACTTCTTCTAACTATTACCCTCAGGGTAATGGTCTTGCAGAGTTTAGTAATAAACACCTAATTAGGGTCATCAAAAAGACTTTGCAGGAAAATAAGAGAGATTGGCACTCTAAACTAAAGGCAGTCTTATGGCTGGATAGAATCACACCAAAATAGATTATTGGGAATTCACCCTATGTTCTGGTTTATGGTAAGGAGGCAAGATTGTCAATTTCTACTAAGTTTCCCGACTTACACCTAGCTGATCAAATGATGTCTTTTTAAAGAGGAGGATCCTCTTAAACTGAGATATGTTGAATTACTATAGCTTGAAGAAGACATAACAAAAACATTGAAGAATATGGAGCTAAGACAAGAGCAAACTAAAAGGTCTTTTGATAGAAGGGCTATACCCAAAGTTTTCAAGGAAGGGGATTTAGTACTCAAGTGGGATGTGATGAAGAGAAGACCAGGTCAGCATGATAAATTTGACTATTTTTGGTCAGACCCTTTTGTTATTATAGCTTGCAAAGAGAATAATTCTTTCCAGTTGTCTACAACTAATGTAGAAGTTCTACAGATTCTAGTTAATGGGATACACCTCAAGCTTTTCTTTGAGGGTTAGGTTTAGTCTATTTTCCTTTTCAATAAGTGTTGTCCAAGCACTAGGTTTTTAGGTTGCATGAGTCTAGATTAGATGAATTTTCATTTTAATAATGGTTGCATTCATGGTTTCTGGTTTTCTAACTCTGTTTCCCAAGGATAAGGTTTGTAGGTCATGTTTAGCAGGAAAACATCCAGCAAAAGTCACCAAAATTGTTACCCGAAATTGCAGCATACTGAAGAATAAACACAAATAGGAAAATATTACATTTTTAGGGGTCCAATTAACACTATCTTTCAGGTATTGTTTATTAACATTTCATTATTGTATTCATTATTAGATTTCATTATTGTACTCTAAGTATTGATCACATTTAAAAATTTCAAATTTATAACTGATCATTACATTGTGCATTCAAACTGAATGTAGTATACAAGTGTCCTTTCATATTTAATATTTCATGACAAAGAGTACATTTGTAGAATAGAAATCATGATAGAAGTATGGAGTAGGGGTCCCATGCATTGCCTTATTGTTTGTATGTTGTTAGTTGGTTTTCTATCAGGTCTTAGGTATCCGAGTCCAGGTCTTCATCTTCACTAAGTCTTTAGGGTTTTTCACCTACGTCATGAGAAAGAAAATGGTGTTAGATCTAGTTGGATCTAAGCAATGCATGAAACACAAACAACATACAACTACAATCAATTCTTCCAATGTTGCATATCTTTTTGACAAATTCAATGTAACAAGAAAATGTGCATCCACACTAAGTGAAAGATAGTATTAAAGGGACTTCTTTTAAACATGAAACCTTTTACTATTAATGATTATTTTGATGTATGTTATTCTTATTTTCAAAACCATATATCTGAATGAAAGACACTTAGTATTTCTATCTGAGAAACCTTTTTCAGAATAACATCAAGATGTTAGTTTAACAAACACAAACCAACCAACATTCATGAATGAGTGCCATATCATATGACACTCACACACAAACATTAATTGGCTCATTTTGTTTTCTGACCTAATAGGTTGATCTGTGATATGTGTGCAATAGGTGAACAAGTAACTAACTGTAGATAACAAAAGAAATGCAGTGAGTGTCATGAGGCCATGCTCGAACTTCACATAAGGAATTACATACAAGAAGGTTGTGTGCATCACAAGAGGTTACAGTTCATGCAGATACAAAAGAAGAAGATGCAATACATAAAGGAAGATACAATGATGTTGCAGGAGACACATGGAAAATAAAGGGTCCTAAAAAGAGATATGCAGAAGTGGAGGAGAAATTGTTTACTATCATCATGCAGGATGAATTTGAAATGATGTTGTTACAGTAAGTATGCAAACGTAGAAAATAAATATGAGCTGGAGTCAATTGGATTCATATGGAAAATGCATGCTTAACAATCAATCATGTTATCATCAGTCTCATATTATGAAGTGTTGTTGTTTATATTTACATAACAATATGGTTTGCAAAAGAAAGAAGATGCATAACAGAATTGATAATTTGCATATGAGAGCTATAAATGAAAAACATTGATATTCATTTATGCATATGTTCATGTGAAAGGAGAAAAACAAGGTATATTCATGTTATGGCCTTGAATCAAATGAAGGGTCAATGATGCTGTGATATTTCATTTCTTTAGAAAAGGAGGTCAAGTACAGTATCCATATGCCTGATGTGAATATGAAGTGATGTTCTATGTAGCATATTGAGCAAACAACACTATTCTGGTGTATTAAAATAATAGTAACATATGAGACCAGTATCTAAAACATGTTGTTATTTATACAGTGTATATCCATCAACTAACATGTTGCTATTATTCCTGTTTGAATAAATTTGAAAATTCAGTGTATGCAAGGGATGGGTCAAGTAGATGCAGAGTAGAGGATATGCATGTTTGAATGAGGTTTCTATTGTGAATATTTCCCATGGGATTCATGAGCCCATGCTTGAACCCCATGGGTGGTATTTTGTATAAAACCAAATAACAGTGTATTTTTACACTAAGAGAAACTACATTCTTAAAATGTTTAAACATTTAATGTCTTTAGTTTAACAGAGATGTCCATGGCTTCACTAGTAGTACAAAGGGTTTTTAAAAAAAAATTATGATCATGCTGGAAATCAAACATATATGTTTCTCGGACAATAGAGATGAAGTTCTGCCTCGACAGAAAGAAACATGTTTTTTCTTAGAACATTATTGTCGTTCTTCTAAAAAGAGAACATTAAATGGGGTCTACAGCCGACAAAGACAATTTCACAAACAATAGAATGACAAGCTTGCATAAGTTTTGGGTTATATCAACAATATGCAATAATGACCATGTGGGTATCTCATTTTTGCCTACATTAAAGCAACAAAGAGTGACTTGAGGTGGACTTAGCATTACATGTTACAAAATGAGGCTACATGGTGGAGCTTCAAGTGAAATGACCCAAGTTCAACATGCAAAGATGTAAAATGTCAAAGATGTAAATCTAATAAGAACCTAGAAAGACGGAGTTATTAAAACTCAAGATCCTAAATGATATGCATTTATTCCAAGTAAAGTTGCAGAGAATGAGTTAAAACTAACTTTTATGATATTACACAAGCAAGGTGGAGAAAAAAATGCAGAAGAGTGCCATGTGTCATGGGTAAAGACCATTCGAAAGAATGAAGGCCAAGTTCAATAGAGCTCAAAGTGAAGTAAAACAAGTTCAACATATGTATTGACAGTCGAAGCTATTCAAGTTTCAACTTTCTGAAAGTCACGGTTCAGACTCCCACTTTTCCAAGCTTCATTCATGGTATGCTATAAGCTTGGGATGAGTCTAAAGCTATGGCTGAAATATGCCAAGTTTCAAGACCAATTTTGAAGGATAACTCCACATATTTCAACAATAGATCGGACTTAGTCCAAGCTTACAGTGGTTTAACTTGAGGATAATTAAACACCAACCTGAGTTAAATAGATGCATCTAGTTCCATGTGTTATGGCATGTAAGAAAAAATACAATACAACACAAAGAGCCTGAGCTCTCAGACCAAATTCATACTCAAGTCCAAATACGTGTTGAAAACCCCAGCAAGTTGTAGAGAAGAATCCACAAATATACACCATGTGTCACCACACAGTGAAAGCCACGGTTCAACTCACAGTCTACATAGAGCCCAAGTTCTCCATCTTTACATCAATACAAATGAACCCAAAACTCCAGCAACATTCAAGAGAAATCCACAGAGAAAGCGCCATATGTTATGGCATTCGGTGTTTTAACTCTTTCTTCTACATAGAGCCCAAGTTCACTGCAAGAAGTTCAAGCTTCTTAGCATAAAAAAAATATAGATACAGTGCCATTGATCATGGCTTCAAACTCTAGATCCAACCAAGCATAGTGGCGCGAAGGAAAACCCAAAACATTATGCAAATGAGATGTAAAAACATTATGCAGTGTGTTTTACCAAAATTTCTAGTCCACTGACAAATAAAGTTAATGCATTGTCAGTTTCACAGTGCCTTGATAGTCACCAAGCAATGCCACGATAGTACTTTGAGTGCCATGAAGACATTATTATATCTCTGAGTGGGTATGGTCATGTCAGCTATGAGCTATGGTCGAGTATGGAGCTGGAGTTAGCCTAGCTAGACTATGGTGTTGGATTGTGTTGAAGTTAGGGTTTTCCAAACTATGTTATCAACTTAGTGGAGTTAGGGTTCTATGCCATGGTGTTAGGTTATGTTATGAGCTAGGGTTTATGCATTTGGGGTTTATGCATTTTTGATGGGTTTTGTATGTATTATATAATAAAGTTGGTAAAATATGTAAAAAAGATGTAACTCTTTTATGCACCAACTTTAGGGGTCATATTTAGGGCTTGATTTAGGGTACTAATTAAGCGTTAGGGATATTAACTTGCTACTTTGGAGGGTTTTTGGAGGGAGAAAAGATTTTTGAAATTGAGCTCTATGGGATATATAGCTAGGCTTTTACTTCATGATTAGGGGTTGCAAATTTTTGAGAGAAGGCTAAAATTGAGCATATTGTTCCTTGATGCCTTGGAGATCTTGTTTGTAACCTATTTGTCAGATTTTTGGAGGATAATAAAGCAGAAGATTTATTTTCCCTATATGCTTTTGAGTTTTGATTTCAAATCTTGTTTTCATCTTTCTTCATAAGTGTTTATTCATTTTGGTAGCTAGGAGAAGTGAATGTTTATTATTCCTCCTCTATGTGAACAAAATTCATACCTCATGAAGAATATGTATGTTTGTTGAGAGATTAAGCTATTTTTGGTCTATACCCTAGTAGCCAAGTCTTTAACCTATATGTTGATCAGAGATTCAAAGTATCAAGCTTTGGTATACGAGTTAGGATTTCTGTATTAATTTCCAAACAAAGTCAGATTTCATTTTGGTGTATCACCTCACTTTCACTTCCATTTTTCAAAGATTCTTTTTCCCCTTTCCCACTAAGTTTTCAATTAGTAGGTGATATTCCATATCAAATAGGAACCAACCTAGAATTTGGAGACTCCTTAATCAGACTCCACCCACCGATCGAGAAGGTTTCCATTATTAGGATAGAATACTGTTGAGCCCCAATGCCTAAGTTGGGGTAGTATTTCTAAACCTCAACAAGAGGTACAACCTTCTCTATTCTGCATAACATGGGGTCTATAGAGTTATTTTGTCTCTACTGGTGACTGTGCGGGGTAGTGCTGTCTCTACGAAGGTTGGTTGGACTGTCTTCTAGAGTGGGTTTTTGACTAATGGAAGCACCCACAACTATAGAGGGGTCAGTGTGTGGGGGAGGGGAAGAAGCCCCCATAGCTACTACTTCTTGATCCATGTGTTTGGAGGGAGGAGAAACCGCTATAGTTATTACTGCTTGACTTGCACTTGTGGTGTTGGTAGTGTTGGGATACACCATGATTGGTGGTTGATGTTCACGTGTGTTTGGAATAGAGACCCTATTCTCCCAGTTCATAGATGAATGGTGTGAAACAAAGGATGTTTGCTCATCCACTTTGTCCAAACCAAACATTGGTTGTGTGTTCCCTTTGTTTAAACCAAATAATATATGCTCGCTCTCATTAGTACCATTTCCAATATCTCTATCTTTTCTGATATCTAAATCATTGTCAATTTAATTAGATGTCACAGAGATTGGTGAATATAAATTTGCAATTGAAAAGAAATGTTGATTACCACCATTTTGTGTCTTTGAGACATTATTTTTAAAAACAATTTTGGGCACATATTATTCCTCCGATATTGATTGTGGCTGCTGATCTGGAAATGTCTTCTCATTGAAGACAACATCTCTTCTTTGGATAATTTTTTGTTGGATCCCAAATACAAAATCCATACTGATCTTCACCATAGCCCATGAAGATACCCCTTTGTGATTTAAAATCCAGCCTCATTTTTTTTCTTTCGGCACACGAACAAAAGCTTCACACCCAAACACCCGGATGTGAGAATATGAAATTATTTTTCCTAACCATTCCTCCTCTACAATTCCAAAGTCCAATCATGATGAAGGATTTTGATTAATGAGATACACCACTGTATTACACACCTCATCCCAGAATTCCTTACTCAATTCGACATTAGAGACCATACACCGAGCTCTCTCAAGAATAGTTCTATTCAACCTTTCTGATACTCCATTTTCTTGTGGAGTAAACAGAACAACCTTGATTTGACGGATACCATTATCCTCACAAAAAGAATCAAATTCTGAGGAGCAGAATTCTCCTCCATTATCACTTTTTAGACACTTAATCTTGTGTCCACATTGATTTTCAACAAGAGATTTACAAACTTTAAATTTAGAGATGAACAAGCTCCAAGGGTGTGCCCTTCTTCTCACAACCAATTTCCAATAAGCTCACCTGCTTCTATTTTCCATAGAGACAGTGTTTGCAGAATTCTATATCAATAGATTTTAGCCCCGGTAGTTGATATCTTTTCAGTATTACATCAAGTCCTTTCTGACTCGTGTGCCTAAGACTTTGATGCCAAAGCTTTGAGTTTCTATCCACCAATTTCATAGCAGCTCCCACTTCATCGTTACTTTCTAAGATATATAAACTCCCAACTTTATCTCCTTTTGCAACTATCAAAGACCCCTTTTTTATCTTCCATGTATCAGGATTGAAGAATATATGGCAACCTTGAGTAGGAAGTTAAGAAACAAAAATTGGATTTCTCTTCAATTGTGGAACATGTCAAACATCCTTTACTAGAAATTTTCCTCCTCCATGTAATGCCAATAAAATATCGCCATTTTCAAATAATATCACAAGCATTATTGTCACCCAAGAAAACTCTCCCAAATTCACCTTCTTGGTAATTTGTGAACAACTCTGTGCATGAGGAAGCATGAAAGGATGCACCAAACTCAAGTACCCATGATTCTTAAATAGTATCTCTTGCAGAGAGAACTAAAATCCCAAAATCATCCTTCTCATAAGCAATATTTTCTTGGCTGACCCACACCTTGTCTTGTATCTTTTTGTAAGCATGACAATTTCTCTTTGAGTGGCCTGGTTTGCCACAAAACCAACAATCCCCTTTGATTTCTTTAGAATCTGATCCTTTAGCAGACTTAGATCTCTCTCTATTGTTGGATTTTCTACCTCTTTGATGGCTCCTTCCTCTGTAGTCAATTTTCGCAGTTGTTAAGGCTTCACCATACAAAGGAACATCATTCTTTGTTCTCATGTCTTCGCTGAGAAGAGTAGCTGCAAATTCATCAAAAAATAACTTTTTCTTTTTGGGAAGCAATGTGCTTATGGCTATTACAAATCCATCCCAGATGGCTGGGAGAGAACATAACAATAAGACAACTTTCTTTTCATCACTTGGTGGCATGCCTACCGAATTTGCTTGACTGAGTAGTGTATTAAACTCGTTGAGATGATTTACCATGTTACCACCATCCTTCATTTTGAGAATATAGAGTTTCTTCATGATGAAAACCTTGTTTGCAGTGGACACCATTGCATAAGTAGTATTCAACTTGGCCCAAACTTCCTTTGTTGTTGTTTCTTTTGTAACATTAAATAACACATTTTCGGACAACGAAAGAAGAATTGTTGCTCTTGCCTTCCTGTCCATCATTTCTGAATCCTCATTAGACATCATGTCTGGTTGCTTCCATTTCCCCTCTAAAGAAAGCACTAGATCTTGTTTAATTAATAGTGACTCCATTTGCACCTTCCACAGGCCAAAATTATTGCCAGTAAACTTCTACACTTTGATCTCCTCCATGATCCCAAAATTTCAACCCCAAATTATAAACAGCAACACCTTGTTCTGATACCAATTCTAAAAGTTCAAGAGTAGAAATAAAATGCGAAAACAAGAATAAAAATAGTGTATGCAATATTTATCATGGTTTGACAAATTTGCCTACATCCACACTGAGCAGGAGAAATATATTATTAATCCAGAATACCATAACAAGTTACAATAATTACAAAATAATAAAGAGCACCAAAGAGACTTTGGAGAATCCACTGAAGAAGCAGAAGAGACAAAGTCTCTTGGAGGGAAAGCAGGGATGGTTGGGCTTCATATCCCAAATAAAGGGAGACCCAAACACATCCTGTAGGCTTTGATTGGTTTCCTCTTTCTTTTTTCATCGGGTGGGGGTACCGTAGGTTCAAGTGTAAATTCCTATTTATTTCAAGTTTGGGAAGGAAAGATGAACCCGTTAACTATGTCTATCTTTCCCTAAGTTGAAAAGGAAGCTCCTCCAACTCAATACCAAATTCAATCCTACCGGATTGTTCTTGGCTTGTTACAGAATAGGAAACTGAAATCACACCCGACAGCTCTTTCTATGTTTCTTTTTTGTAGGCCGAGACCTAAAGCATTAACATTCATCCTAGATTATTACTATGGAGACTCAGTAATTTTTGAGCAGATATAGAGGGGAGATGCTTTTGGAGAGAGACCTTTGGAGAGATGTTAATGTAATGAGGCAGATACTGAGCATCCATCAATGAAAGACATTCTTAGAACAATACGAACCCAATAAATTCCTATATAGTTCATCTACTCTTAGCTTCCTCACCATCTAATCCTCTTCTTCCAATGTTAGTCCTCTCTCTGTTTCTCCTTTGTGGTCACTAATGACATCTACTATGGAGGAGAAGAAGAAAGTGGCCACAACCCTATCTATACTAGATTTTATGCTTTGCTTGTCCTATATGAGTCTATACTTATGCCCTTACTATATTATTTTTTCCCCTCTCTCTTGACATGTATTATGTGGAGCATAAGAGTTAATCAACTCTACACTCTTTTAATGGAAGTAACTCTAGTCTCTTTGTACCATCAACTTAAAGAACATTTATTGAGTTTTAGTATAAACAACATAATGCTATCTAAACTACCAGGAAATACTCTAAAATGAATTCTCATATTTTTCCCTCATTTCAGTCAAGGGGTAGTCTAGAGGGCTTTATATACTCTCCCTCAAAAGACCCCACCATGTTCACATGTTTCTTTATGATAGTATAATTTGTATTCAATTAATTCCCTCTAAAAAATGGCTCTAAAGTTATCAATTCATCTCCCCCTAGATACTATAGATAGTGTTTTATTGTTAATCACCAAACCTCTCCAATTTGGGGTCATGTAGAAAAAAATGCAAAACCATGACCATTGAGGGTAAGATAATAAATTTTTTCCCTAATTTGTGCAATCCTATGAAAATAATTTTAGGTGTACATGAGAATATTTATGTCCTACTTGTGCAAATAATAATGTTGTTCAATAACTTAACTTTGTAGACATCGATGATACAATACTAGTAATCTCAATGAAAATGATGGAATATAAATAGTCTTCAAATGTGTCACAATGTCTTCTTTCACAATATAAAGATGATAGATTCCTTAATATTTACTAGAGTCATCATGTCTAAGCTTTTCACCAAAAGCACAACACAACCATTTGCCTCCTTGTGATATCTAAGATCAATAAAAAAATCTTTATGGAATATGATTATCACCCCTAAACACTTGCAAAACATCAAAAATTAATAATTTACATCTCTTGTACCTATGGTGACAAAAAACATTTCTATTCAACATCCTTGAATGTTAGAACATTATAGAGGACAATGTTGGATGGAGGAATAAGTGTGTTCATGAAAACCCTCCTTGCTCTTTCTTTTTAGAATTATCCAATCTACATTTTTGGATAAACAATGTTAAGGAGTCACTCCAAAACCCTTGCCCTCCTACATGTAGTGTAATATCCCTACATGAAATGAAAAATTGTTTAATAAGTCAAAATAGAAAAATAAAATGCTATAACACTAAAAAATATTATTTTATCATGCAATAACTCTCTCTCTCTCTCTCTCTCTCACACACACACACACACACACATACACACACACACACACAAAAGAACCATAGTAGGGAGATTTGACATCCCATTCCATAGGTCCATAGATTATTGTCTCTTCCTTAAACATCATATATTGTAGTGTAGGATGGTTGCAGGAACTGTTGAAGTGGCACACTTGAGGCTCTTATCACATGTTTTTATGTGATGGATCATTCCTATAGTGGTGTATTGACCATTATCAGCCAACGATGTTGATCGGTCCTGGTCCCAGTGCCCGATTCCCAAACCCTTAGGATGAGTGACAATCTCCTCTCATTAATCGAGATATAAGAATAGTTGGGTGTCACATGTACCATCTGTGCCTACTCCCTCTAGCCCCTACTATTCTATGGCTAAACTCACTAGCCCTTTAGAATAGTAGGGGGCTAGAATAATATAATAGTAGGAGCTCTACTTTATAGTTTCTAAAATAAAATATATAGAACCCTCCTTAAGATACATAAGCCCTCTGCCTAAACTATGCCCCCACCCTCCTACAATTCTATGGGCTCCACACCCTATACAATTATAGGGCATTAATTCATTCATTAATGACACTTGCCTATAGAATTTTAGGGAATGAGTGTAGTAAAATAAATGAGTATGCTATCCCTTTAGCACCATAAAACTATAGTTTTGTGGTGTATGGGGGGGATAGAATAAGAAACAATATAAACTTTCCTAAGGGGGTGAGAGGTAGATTATCTAGTGAGCTATATTTCAGCACCTACCTAGAATCATATTGCCCCCGACGCTAGAGGGGAGGGTACATTATAGTTGGGTGGGAGGATATAGAACATGGATTTGAGTAGATTAATTAAAGAATTATAACAACTATAAATGGAGGGGGCTATCAAGCACCCCATAGGGCCCTTAGAAGTCATAGGGCCCACCCAAATGATATCTATAGCCTCCCACCATGCCTATAGTGTCTTGAGTGGGAGGGAGCTATAGTTGCATAGTTGAGTGGGTTAGGTTTTTAGTTGGGCCCCCTCCATCTGAATGAACCTTTATAAAGTATTAATCAGGTTATGAGACCACCCGTCTATAGGTCACTAATGAATGGATCAAGGAAGAATAGACAAAAGGGCTATCCTCAACACCTGGTCATCTCCCTTTCTACAGATTAACTTGGGATCAGAATCTCTAGAAAATGGGGTTGATAAATAGGATCGGTTCCTTCTATACATGCTCCAAAAGGCCTTTAATATAAGATTCACCTAGTACACCCAGCTCTTATCTAACTCTTCATAAGTTGGATTCACACCCCAACTCTAGACTAGCCGGCCACCAAGAGGGGTAGTCAAAAACATACTATATAGGAAAACACTTGATGAAACACGACCTGTTGGATTATTCAACACAGCTTGCAGGTTTCAATTAGTTTCCTCTTTCTTTTTCATAGGGTGGGGGTATTTCTATGGAGACTTAGCAATTCTAGAGCAGATATAGAGGGGAGACACTTTTGGACAGACCATTGCAGAGATGTTATGGTAATGAGGTAGATACTACACATACATCAATCAAAGACGTCCTTAGATAGAAGGATATGAACCCAATAGCTGCTTCTATCCTTAGTATAGTATAGTTGGCTTTACATACCGAGAAAATATCTAATGGCCTTTTTTAGTTTGGTTATGCAGAAGTTGGCTTTCCTAGAGAGACTAAATGGCCTTCCAAGAATGAAAAGAGATGAGACACTGTAAAGAGATGAAGAGATTTGCCTTCTTTTAGTGCTGGGAGACAAGTGAGTTAACTCCTTATGACCGATCAAAGAAAGGCTTGCTATTAGGTTAGGCTCTGATCATCCCAGTCATGAATTTAAGTAGTGGGAAAGCATTCAACTAGACCTACCATTATTAGTCCAGCATCATAACTATTTCAGTGCCTACCTGCCCACCTTCCACTAAGTTTCATGTCTTGGGGTTCTGTTCTACAATCAAGCTCTCTCTTTCTAGCTATTGAGCTAATATCAAAAAGCAAGGTGTAGGGGAAATACTTGTTGGAGAAATGGTCAGTGCTCCCCTCAGGATTTGTGACAAGGGACTAACCACCTCCTATATATTCTATAATTCTAGTGGTTGTATCAGGCATTGACAGGTCAATATTTTTATGCAATGACAAACACACTTGTAAAACACCCACATTATGATTTCACATAGACCCAATAGAGACCAACCATAAAGAAAAAAATCTAGTAGTAATTTCCTCATTAGTGCTCAGAGTTCATTAACGTTGGGGTTCTATTTTTGACCAATTTTGAAACTTTTTAGGTAAGGCTCTGTCTTCCAATCAAACTATATAGGCACACTATCTTCTTCACTCTCGCTCTCAGGCCAGTGACTTATATTGATTGACTAAGAATAAGATTGATTGAAAGGGAATGAATGATTATTGAGAGGCCAACATATTAAGCCAGGAGAAAAGAACCATTCAGTATAAGAGATTTGGTTCCTAGTCCTGGCTAATGAAGAATTGTGTCCAGCTAAGCTACAAAGGTACATAAGGCCCATCATTAGGCAAGAACTTTCTCTGAGTGATTCTTTCCTGATTGGGCAAGTAGGTCCACCCAGCTACAATCCTGAGCACACATACCCAGTCATGAAGAAAAGCATGAAATGATCAAATACTATTTCCATTAAGTATTTCACCCAGTTTGGTAGTTAATAAGGGCTTTTTAAGCCTACATTTTTATCTTCAAATCTTAATATAATTCTATTTCAAGAAAAAAATTTGAGAGTGGAGGATTATAGTAATGAATCAATTTAAAAAAGAGGTATAAAATAGTAAATTTATTATACATAGTTTATAATAGTAATATATTACTTTGAGGTGAAAACATTCTAATCCATTTTGAGGGGGTATCTTTAACAGTATTCAATAAGAATATAATACTTATAGTGTAGTAAATTGCATTCCTTTACTATTTTCCACTCTATTTAGGTTCCTACTTTAGTGTGCTCTACCCTTGATCATTTTAATCCTATTTTGGATCTATCCCACCCTTAATTTAATGTTAATCCCATAATTTAACTATCATAAAATACTTAAAATTAGGACCAAATTTACCATCAAAAACCCAAAATCTCTAGAATCCTTTTCAAAGGCCCTATTTTAGTAGGACCATCATTCTCAACACTCATTTCATGCCCAAATTCACTTAAATTTCAACCATTGTTAGTATTGGCCTTCAAAATTTAAATTTTGGTCTCAATTTGTCTAAAACATTTTATGTTAGCCTAAAGTAAAAAGATATTGTAAAACCTATAAATCATATCTTCTATCATTGACAAGGTCTAAGCTATTCTATCAGTATCTAAATAATCAAGACAAAATTTCAAATTCAAATATTCAACATTGAAAAATGAATTATAACAATTTAAATCCCAGGGTGATTTCATGCTCGTGATTTTATGTTATCATGTTATTGCATTAAAAATTCAACAACTTATCTAAAGATCATTACATCATGACCATTTCCACTCCTAAGGCATGATCTTGTTAATTTAGCATTTCAATTATGATTTCTCCTTTTTCCTTCCTAGGGATAAACCCTCATTCCCTCAATTATAGCTGTTATTGAGGTACAAACACTAATAGGATTTTTCGCTTAGGAAAACCCCTATATAGCACAACCATATTTTTATGCGCATGAGTATAGATCTGACAATATAAAGTATTAAATGAGTGGATTTTCAAAAGATTTGCCGAAATGACCTATCGAAAGACATTTGTTAGAAAATAAACTAATAATTACTAATCAATATAAAATTAAAAATATGCAGGAACTCATCAACAAATTTAAGTTTCTATGAGAATAATTAAATTATTTTCAAATTACAAAAATAGATAAATAATTTATATTAAGTGTTTATTCTAAGATAGGATCTAGTTAGACAATATTTGTGTCAACTATCTAAATTTTTATAAATATTATTTTGGGGAATGAATATAAGATGCCTTCTTGTAAGGATTTTGTTATGTCACTCCATGAGGAGAAAGATAATCTTATTCCAATGGGCAATTTGAACTCTTCAAAATCACAAGCCTACTAGGATTATGACAACATCTACCTTGTAAATCATATGTCATATTGCATGGTTCCAGCATCCTTGGAAAGTGACTCAATATACTCATAAGAGGTGATCGGTACCACAAACAATAATAAATGTGAGTTGTCAACACGTTGATTTAATATTATTTTTCCACATGTGGACAACTAGAATACAATAATTAATGACATCAGAAGTGGATAAATGAATGACCTTGAAGATTCTCCAAGTGGATTCTTGGAAGAGGAAACATGTTTATCTTGGTACTTTATCATTTATTGCATTAAATGTAATGTTTAACATCTATATTTTGGTGCAAAAGTTGGAGGGATATTATCAGGCCCAAAATCATATCCTTTTGCGCTTAATGGAAGTAATTCAAGGGTTTGGGATGTTTGGAATGAAGAGCCTTCTTTGAGTGAATTTTTTTGGGGTTTTCTAGATATCTTGTTATTATATATAAAATACTCCCTAGGTGTAGAATCAATGAGGCATAGATGAATGTAGAGTTACTCTACATTAATGATGATAGTTGTGAGGCATAAGGAGGTTGTTTAGAAGTAAATAGGTACATAAAAATTGGAGGAAAAAAGGAGAATGAGAGTGAATGCATTTTAATTATATTTATTTGTTTATAATCCATACTTAGCCTCTCTTCTTGGTCAAGTTTTTTTGGCTCATCTATTGATAAATATTTTTTCCAAATTTAGAGAAAAATTTAAGTGGCTTATCACATAATATTCTCTTTATTATCTTTTAAACCATTTTTTTTCTAAACTTAAAATATATTACTATAATTCAAGTTAATCTAAACCTTATAATTAGATATTATTACTACTTAAATTAGGTATTCACTAAATAAAAGACATAAGTTATTGTATTGGTTGATTATTGAAAAAAAAACACAAACAAAGATTTTCTATAAAGAAGGCCTCAAGAGCTACTTTTATCAAGTGAAAAAACACTTCAAGAAGGAAAACATGCTACATGAAAAATTAGAAATGTATCTTACCTTTTATTTCCCAAATCTCCTGAAGATACTTTTGAAGTGGGCTTTGAAATTTTTTCCACTTAAATATTTTTTTTTTTTTACTACTATGATACATCTATAGCTTATAAAAATTAATATTAATAAAAATATTTTAATTATTTTTAATTTATTTATCGTCACTAAAAGAAATCATGAAATGATAGACTTTCTACAAAAAATTGAATTTGCATACTACTAGAGTTATACAATTTATAAACCTAAAGTAATATATGTAACCACCTGAATTTGGTCTGTTCCAACTATGGACCCTATTTTCCTTAAGTGTGATCATACCCTCAATTATGTCCAAACGACCCTGTTACTACTTGGCATAATTCTTCGAATCAATTTAATGTCCTAGGTGATTTTTATCACTAAATTATATTAACTATTATAGACATACAATTCAAATCAATTTCAACCAATCAAATATTATCAAAATCAAATATGGCTATAGTATTTAATTATAAAGAAATTAAATAAATCCCTAAATCAAATACCCACTTGCAATTAACCCATTCCCCTAGCCTATTTAATTTAATTAAAATGGCTATAGTCCCCTAATTATTAAAAAGAAATTCATTGTTTAAATAATTAGTTTCCTATATTTCTAAATGAATTAAATAAGTTTATTTCATTTATTAATATTCCCTCAAACCCCAACCTAACCTATCTCAACCACTTCTACCCTGGGTTATAACCATTCTCAACCCATTCACCCATGCTAATCTAATTCTAAGCCTAATTCTATCCTAACCCACCTCCTAATGTTGTCACATTCCATTAAGGAATGCTTAACAACTCCACCCACTTGAGAAAGTCCACTTTCTCAAGCTGGACTTTCTTAAAGTCCATTTTCTCAAGCCATCCTCCCTTACCTTTTTAAGGCTTTCATTAATGCCTTATTAATGAAGATGCCTTAAGCCTATGTCTCTCCCATGCCTTATTAATGCCTTGGGCATTAATGGCTCTTACACCTTCATTTATGAGCCTCCTAATTCATAAATGAACCTTGTCCCCCTCTCTCTCTCTCTCTCATTCTTCTATAAATAGAAGCCTATTTTGAGAGCAAATAAGCCTTGACATTAAATAAAAAATCACATTGTTATGCTGTTGGATTCATCCTAGATTTGCATTTCACATATTTTCTCATACTATTTCATTGTTTTAGTTTCATCTTTTAAAGCTAGATTACATGCTTTTTCATCTTTTTAGCTTAAATTTGAATTAAATCCTTCATGCTAGAATAGTATTGGTCACTGATTTATAGCATGTTCTGAGGGCTAGTATGTTATTAATTACACTCTTTCTAGTTAGAAGGCAATAGGTCAGTTTTAGTGGGTTTTACATGCTTTTCTAACCCTTTTGGACTAATATAATGACTTATTGAGTGTTTGTGTTGTTCTCAACAGGTTCCTGAATACACACGCACATTTTTGGCACCCACCGTGGGGCACAAATTTCAATTTAGTCTCATTTTTTAACACTTTTCTGGCAATTTGTAGGCTCAGGAATCAGACATAGAATCACATTTTATACTGCAGGATCGCATCCCGGATACGCCCTCGCATCGCATAAATTCTAGATCGCATCTAGGATTTGCTGGATCGTATATGGTTTTGGCTCGTATTTGGTCAGCAAGGGCTCGTATTCAGAGAATATGATCGTATCCCAGATACTACATCGCATATGGTGAAAATTTAGGATCGTATCTAGTTTTAAAGCTTGTCCATTTGATTCCTCTAATCCTAACAAGTTTGACAAGTTGTGCTTGCTGTATTTTACAGCATAACAAGTGTTTGCAGGTACTTTTTGGTGGTTTTTCATGAAGTCAGATTAAAAGAATACTAATGTGGTTTTTACAGGTTACCAAACCCCTTCTGTCTTGACTTCTATTTTATCTACTTTTCAAACACTTAAAAACCATTTCTTCATACTTGTTAAAAAAACTAGATATTATGCTCTTTTCCTCTTGAGGAAAATTAGAAAGTTGAACGTTGTTTTATCATTTGTGGCAAAATTGGGGGTAACTAAACAAACAAACAAACCATTTTATTCATTTTGGATAGAAATTGAACAATACAAATCACTAAATCATGTGGGATCAATGAACAAAATTGTCTAATTGCTTTTGGAAATTAGTAATTGAACAAAAAAAAGCATTAAATCATTGTGGTAATTGAACAAAACAAACTTTCCCTTTCTGTTTTCTTTAAAATAGGAACACTTAAAAACAATCTCAACATAACTTGGGGAAAAAAACCTTGTTTATAGTGCTTGAGGAGAAAACGGCATGGACTAGGAGAGTATGCTCTTCTTCTTTTGAAGAATAAAAAATCTAGAACTCCTAAGCTCGCCAATCCTAGTTACATATCTTTTTAACAGTAGAGGGCCTGCCGGTTGAGAAAAAAATCTCCTGGGAACGACCCAAGTGAGGACAGGTCTTACGCTGACCCTTCCAACTCACTATAAACAGTTTCTTCCTCGTAGGCCAAAGCCTCAAAAGACGGAACTGGTTTTGTTCTTGGAATTTTGACATCATTCCTTGAACATATCAGGTTATATATAGAGCGGAGCCACTTGAATCTTTCTTGTGAGACTATATATATTTAGGTACTCATAGGGCTATACACCTCAATTTTGCCTTGTGCAATTCTATGGGGGACAGTTTTGAATATATTGCCCAATAATCTACAATACATTCAACTGAAAGAATTCCTGATTCATCCCCGAAAGGGTGATAATCTTTGTGCAAGGAAAAAGGTAATTGCCCCAAGACACTCGTCATATTGTGCCCTCACTTGCATTTGGAATCGGTTAATACAAAATCATGACTGGAGCCATTGCGTGCTTGGTGATGGCTATATTCTGATTAGCATTTGAGTGTGTACCTAATTCAATGAGGAAAGATTTTCATCCTCTACCTAGAGAATAGGAAAAGATGTGTGTTTGATTCATCCCTTTAACAATGCAAAATTGTCTGACGTGTCAGAAAGAACACTAAAAAGATAAGCTCCTCACAAAAATCAAAAAATTTCATACCCTAGAATACAAGTGATTTTCACACCTACAAATACCTCTTGATGCAATTTGGAAACAAACAAATTCACGTTCCTCAAAAACAAATTTTTCAAAATGGACCAAAACTGACAAAACCATCATAAGATCGCATCCCATTTTTTCTGAGTCGTATCCGGTATTTAGGATCATATCTGGTACATTAGATCATATTTGGCCAAACACATAGTTGCATCCAAGTTTTTGGGATCGCATACATGATTTAGGATCACATTTGGTTCCGTTAGAGGATCGTATCTAGGAGCTCGTATTTAGGATAGTGGGCATTTCTAGCAGCTTTTTTTAGGAAGTCTCAGTTGTTTTAGGTACCCTTTTTTCTCATTAGTTGGTCCCTGTTGTCTCTTCTGGTCTCCCTGCTATTATTTTCAAACACTTTTGAAATGTCTACCTTGCATGCTCAGTTAGTCTTTCACGATTAGTTCAATACATGTGGTCTACCCATTCTCTATCAACAACTTGGTTCCCAGCTCACTATTAGGGCATTCTAACCCTCTGATGCTGGAATCATTTACATCCACCAACAAATAAATAGTGACTTCTACCTAGACACACCCACTTGAACGATCTGGAATCATTTCTTGCACTATTGGGAAATGTTGACAAAGTTGAGAAACAAACATCATGGTTAACACGAGACGCAAGAAGTACACAACTGAAAAATCAGAAGTGCCTCCTAAAACATCACACTTTCAAGGAGAAACTTCTTTCAATTTCCTGTTTGATCTTGATTCACCTCAAATGGGTAGCAAAACTAACGATTAGAGTAAGGCCTTTAAGGGTTATGATGATGGCAAACAAGCACAATCTGTAGGCACAGAGGAGGAAGAAAGACCCCAGTTTGAACGTAATCCATTTGGGTCAGATAGTGACGAAGAGATCCCTGAAGATGAATACGAGAAGCTTAAACAAAGTAAAAGAGTCCATAACTTGTTGGAATGAATAATTGGAGATGACGAAGAAAAATACTTTCTCCATTTAGCATCCACGAGCATCAAATTACCCTAGGATTATGATGTGAATGATCTTAAGGAAAAGGAAGTACCGAATCCCATATCTATCCTTACTAAACAGCTCAATCAAATGCAAATAGAGCTCACAAACCTCAAACAAGAGAAGGATAAACCAAAAACAAAGTACTCTTTGGATGTCATTTGTCCATTTCCTTTCGACAAGAGTATCACAATGGTCCCGTTTCCTCCCAATGTGGCAAGGCCAAAGTATGATAAATACATAGGGGAAACTGATCCACATGACCATGTGAGAGAATTTTGTGCTCTTAGCATTGAATACATGCATGAACCCACTTACCTCATGTGACTGTTTCCAGGAAGTCTAGGAGGAAATTCCATGGAGTGGTTTTCAAAATTGAATCCTAAAGTCAAAACATTTGAGGAGTTGATGCAACAGCTCATTCAGCATTACTCCTACAACATCCAACATGACGTTACCATGATGGATCTATGTAACACCAAGCAGAAAATAGGAGAATCCTTTACACACTTCCTACAAAGATGGAGGAAAATATTTGCATGATATTTGAGAGTTATCCCTGAAACAGAGAAGATGGAGATCTTTGTTAATAATCTCATACCTGAATTGAGCTATGCTCTACAAATGCAAGATTCTCCTAGCTTTGATAGGATGATTAAGAATTCTCTCCGTATCAAAGAAGTCATGGTCAAAAAGGGGGAGATCACCCTTCAAAATGAGAACAAAGGCAGTAGCTCCAACTCCAAGCCTAAATGGTGGAAGCAAAATAAAAATGTTGTCAATGACAGAGTGGTTAATGCTTCTAACATTAATTCTAAAATTGAAGCATTCAATCTAACCAACGGTATGCAAGCAAGTAAGGAGGCTAAAATAACACCTCCCATTCCCAAAACCAACAATGATAATGACAAGGGGCGAACATGGAATTCAAAACCCCAATGAACATTCACACCTTTGCGGGAACCTCTTGAAATAGTTTTGAAAACATTGGTGGATAACAAAGTCCTTACAATTCCTGATTCTAAACCTTGGGAACCAATGGTCAAACCTAGATGGTGGGATGATAACTCCTATTGTGTCTTCCAAAAAAACAAGGGACACAAGACAAATA
>MU224980.1:83150-95381 GCA_018584345.1 Thuja plicata | reverse complement strand
AAGTATTACCAGTTGATCTCAAATCTAACTGTAGCTTCTCAACAAGCTGTAAATTATCCTTTGTGAAAAATTCAACATCACATAATTTCCTATACAAAGAATAAACATTGGTTGTAACTTTCTCTAATGTTTCTACAAGGACTAAAAGTTCAACCTGTTTTGTTGCTATCTCTTTTGAGATATTTTCTAGAACTTTTCTCTCAAATCTTCGCCTGGATCATCGCAGAAGCTTCTCATTACTGTCTATGTCCTCATCTGTTACTTTCTGTACAATGGTGACGAGTTGATCTATGATTGGAGCTTGCAACATTTCATCTTCTAGGTCAAAATCCTTTGCAAATATGTCTTTGATGTCATGCAACACCTGCTTTTTCTTTTTTTCTATCTTCAACTCTTCCTATCTTTTCTTCCTCTTAAGTAACTCTTGAAGAGTCCCTATTTGTTCAAAAGATAACTCATTGGGATTCCATTGTGGAATAATAATGACCTCATCTAATGTTACATCTAAAATCACAGACTTCTTCAATATTTTCTTCTTCTTCATTTCTAGAGAATTTATGCTTGGCAGCATAATGTCTTTACCCTTGACAGTGTCAACATCTAATGCTTCTTTTAATTCTGTCATTATAGTCTGGGGATTCGGCATACTTCCAATTTTAGAACCAGTAGGAGTGGATGATGCAAAGTGTGGTAGATCAATCAACACTTGCACTGCCTCTACTTCTTTAGGCTTATCAACAATACCCTTTATTCCTACTCCACTATCTAAAACTGTCTTTACTACCTCTAAAATAGGTGGATTTTGTGAAGTTACCTCTTGATCATTTTCTTGTTTTTTCTCTTCACTCCTCTGATCATTGACTTCTTCAATTATTTCATCAGATGTTGTGGACTTTGATTCTTCAGTATTAGTTACCTTAATAGGTGAATAATTGTCTTTTCCACTTGACATCTCTTGTTCCTCAGCATTCACAATGTTTGGATCATCAATGATATAGTCCATAGGACTGTTTGCAGTTAGATCAATAGATTTTGTTGCATCTAATGCATCTTTGGTCTTGTCCTATTCAGTGGCAATTTGATCTTGTGTAACCTGTGGTTCAGGTGTAGTCTTGACTTCAACTTCTTTTGTCTTTTGCTCAGATGTCCCCTCACCAGATTTCTTATCTTTTGGAATTGCCAGTCCAAAGATTTCCTTCTAGATCCTTGTGCTTTGTTGTACTACACCTTCTATATCATTCTTTAAAATAGCATAGCCTCTAAGTTTTGGAACAAACCTATTCTTGTATTCCTCCATGAATTTGACTCTTTGTTTAGAGGTTAAGTCTAGAATTTTCTAGGCGAGTGTTCCTTCTCAGATCTGTCTTTCTATTGAAAGTGAAAATTCCCATTTGCTAGACAAAAAATCATAAATTTCATCAGGCACATGATTTCCTATCTTTGTAGGAGTCAATTTGAAAGTACTCATCATGTCCAAGAGAGCTTCCTAAACTTTTTACCTATCTTCTATCTTCAATTTGTCATACTTTATGAACTTGAAAGTTGATAACCCTGTTGAATTTCTCAAAGTATCACATACCTCATCAATGCTTGCTAGTTTCTTGAACTGTGCTATAGGTATGTTGCTAGGTTCATCAGTTTCCATCATCTCCTCATCACTGTCTATCTGCAAATTCAATTTCCTTCTGGGTCTCTTTGCTGGCTTACTCGGCTAAGCCTTAGGAGCAACCTTTGCTTCCTATCCAGAAATGCTTTATGCAACTTTCCTTTTTCCATACACTTTAGTTTTCACTTCTACTAGGGAAGTAATAGTAGATGCTCTTGTCCTCGGTCGATTAGTTGCAGGAGGTGTAACCTTGGTTTTTTCTTGGCTTGGCTTGGTTACAATAACAATTGATGGCTTCTTGCCCTTAGCTTTCTTAGTAATTTCTTCTGATGCACTGACTTCCTCCTCAATAGAAATATCCTCACCTTGTCCAGTGCTTAGGCCTAGAGGTGCATCCTCGGGTTCTTCATCACTACCCAAGCCAACCATTTTCTTCAGATTTTTCACTATATTCTTTCTTTTCATTTCCATAGTTCCTTCATTGAAATTTCTAGAAACTTTAGCCTTAGCTTCATCATAGTTTCCAAATCTCTCTATAGTGGTGTCAATTGCCTCGGCTAGGAGTGCAGTGATGGCGGCTGATGCTTCATCAACATTAATCTCATATGGGAATGGCTCTAAACATGTTATTCTAGGAATTACTGCCTTTATGTAGGTGTTATCTGTATCAACTAGAAAATAGATTTCCTCATAGTTATTCTCCACTAGTGACTTAGGAATCCTAGTCCTTAATCTCATTCTCTTCTTGAATTCAAAAAAATAGCTTCCCATAATGCTATTGAAATTGCTACCCAACTTCCCAATACATTCACCAATCTGAACTATTATGGGCCTATCCTTTTTCCAAACAGTATTTCCTAATGTAGGAAATGTGTCCTGAATATAGAAGAATATACAAACTAGTAAAGAACCAAACTTACATGACGAGCTTTTAGCCTTTTTGATTGATGCAAGGTTCTCGGCTAACTGAGTCAGCTATAGCTCGGCCAGATCATATGTGTGACTCTTCTTCACAATTTTCCATGCCTGATCAAGTGTTGTACAAGGAACACTGTCCAATCTGCTGGACTGATAGAACTTGTGTGCAATTACCCTTACTCTGAAATCAAGTTCTAGGTTAGTAATTATAGAGATAGTCATACCTCTTTTATTCCATACTTCTCCAGTGTTCAATGTAATTTCCTCTTTGTTATTGTCCCTCATGGTCCGCTTTCCATTCACTACAAGATATCCAGTCACCCGATGAATCATATTCCTGGTGATCTTGATTGGTCTATTGTCTAGCCACATGCTCATGTCATGAACTCTGCTAAGGATAATCTTGATCCATTCATCTTTAAAACTTTGGGGAAAATCTAGGGCACGAGTTAACCTTTTTCAGCTAAGTGTTTGAATTCTACCTTCAGAACTCCATTTTCACACAGTTTGCTGTAGGATTTCCTCAATTCATTATCACCTACTTCTCCAATTTTAACCATATAACATGATCGAATATCATGAATCATAAGTACCTTGGGAGGGATGGATGAGAGGGCTCCCATCAAGTCACTCTGAATCGCACTTTCAGGAACGGCTCAAAAGTTGAGAGGTTCATAATCCTCACTCTAAATTAACTGAATTTGTTCTTGTTCTGCCTCCATACTCTTGGCTAGTGCAGAAGAACTTGCAGCCATAGTTCTAAAATTTAGGGTTTGAGAAATAGAAAATAGAATACCTCGGCAAGTGATGCTTTGCACTGCTATTTGTTCACTGTTCACTTCAAGATTGCTGACGAAACACTGGTTAAATCTTTGTTCCAAGCTCCATTAGGATTAATTCTTCAAATCGCTCTGTAAATAGTAAAATCATGAGGTAAAAATGAGTTGTTAACTATTCATCCTTTATAAATGTTGAAGGGTCACGATAGGTGATCATTAAATGTTTTTCCCGTTGAGTTAGTGCAAGCCAGCTATCCTCGGCCTTAACCCAACTCGCACTCTACTTGACTCACTACACTCAGCCTTCACAGACTTTTACTCAGCCAACAAAACTCAGCACATACTAAAGAAGTCAGCTTTAGTGTCCATGAATAGTACTTGACACCTATTAGTGCATTTTACTCATCTCAGCATTTGTTTTCAAAGATATGTCCTAGTGCATCTTAACATATACAAATATGGACTTTTGTACATTTCATGTTAGGAACTGATGTGAGATAAGAATTTAAATACAGTTCCTTACATACCTTTTTCTCTTTAGTTGGAGATGATGTGATCACCTGATCCATTGGATTGGGTGACCTCGACTCCATTAGCTTCACTGCTGCATGGTTTAGACTTATTAACCCATGTCTTTTTCATTTGTTCCCTGATCTTCTCAATAGTAGGAGAAGGTACTCTAGTCTTGCAATCTTTCCTTGTATGTCCAATTTTTAGACAACTGTGACAAACTAGGCTTCCATTCATCCAACTTTTAAATTTACCTACTTTTCGATTTACCTCTGAAATGTGTCCTTATGCAGTTTTCTGAAACATGTCCATACTCACCACAGTAATGACAACTATGCCATGTATTGTAATCCCAATTGTAACAATTACCTTTCCTTGGTGATCTCTCTTGTACCTTTGATGTCCACTATTGTTTGCCTATAGATTTGCAATCTTGTGCTTTATGACCAAATTTGTGACAATTGTAGCAATTACCATTGAGTCTAGGTGATTTGCTTTCCTTTTCCTTACATTCACGTGCTTGATGTCCAAACTTATTACAATTGAAGCAATAACCATTAAAGTTAGTTTTAGGATTGAACTTACCATTCTTGCTTCAGCAAATGTTTGTTGTATGACCTGGTTTTCCACAGTGGTGACAAACGGGTTTCTTGTTTCTTAGCTTTGCATTTCTTCTTTCACCTGTCTTAGATGATTCTCCATCTTCAGTGGTTGTATGTTGTTCAGTGTGACCTAATCTAGAAGAATCTTTAGGTCTTCTTGATGCTTCCACAAGTTGTTCAAAGTAGCTCATAGCAGCACTCAGATCATTCACTCTGTTATTAAGTTCTTTCTCAGATCTCAATTCATCTTTCAGTTGATTATTCTCAGATTTAAGATTTACAATCTCCAAGTCTTTCCTGCTGATCTCTTGATTCACAAGTAGTAGTTGATTTGCCATGTCTACTTGATTGACTGTCATGTTTTGCACATCATGTGTTCTTTCATCAAGTCTGGTAGTCAGCATTATTTTGTCTTCTTCTGCCATAGCCTTGTCATCTTCGGCTTTCTTTTTATGTTCAACAACTTCACACATTCTTATTGATTGGGCTTCTTGTTCTTTTTTCAAGTTTTTGACTTCTTCACATAATGCACTATTATTTTCCAGTAGATCTACTATTGATGCATCACTTTCAGTAGATCTCCATTCTAAAATAGATTTGTGGTGTCCTCTTTTTGATAATGAGTGTCATTCATTTGTTTGGCCAAATCTTTCCTTGTAGCCAAGGACTTCTTTAATTCTTATCTTGCAGTCTCAAGATATTGTAGTGCTAGCTGAACATCAATCTTTTGATTCTCAATGAATTTACCCATCTTGTAGATCTCCATCTCAAGATCTGTATTCTCAAGCTGATTATAACCTTTTAGAGAACTCTAGCTCTGATACCAATTGTTGGATATACAGTAATGGGAAAGCAAGATACTGAGAGGGCGGGTGAATCAGATCTTCAAATTTAAACACTAAAAACAAACTGATCCATATTCATATAAAAATGAATCTAATATATCCTCAGATAGCATCCACACCATGAAATAAATAACACATAACACAATATCTTAGTAACCCAGACACCCAAATAGGTAAAACTAGGGTGGGGATGACACCCACAAAATTCTCCACTACTGTAGTAATAAAGTGTACCTATTAAGGTTACAATGTTTGATTACAAAATGTAATCTACCCTGTTAAAGGTCTACATGGTTAAGAGCTTCAGATCATTACAATCTACCCTATTAAAGGATTTAAACTTACAATGAAGTAAGCACTTTGTTAAGAGATAAATAAAGGCCTGCTAAAACCACTCTATTAAGAGATTTTCACCTGATACAATGATTAAAAAGTCTCAAGTATTGATCCTTTGATATGCACTCTGATGCTGATGACGGATCTCCTCTTTACAGTATCTCTTCTGATCTTGAAATCTGATATACCTTTACTCTGTTGTTCACTGTGTTATGCTCAACTTGATCTCTGCTTCTGAACAAAATAACCCTCTGTATATTTCATTCAAAATGCAGTCACTTTTACAACAATTCTTCTACCTCTTGCACATACATACATATCTCCTTACAAAATAGGGTTTAGAAGCAATCTAATTATACTAGTTCAGATCTGATAGCGAGATCTAGATCAATGATCAAGATATGATATCCATACCATGATGGTAAAATAATTAAATGCATAAATGACTCTGTATAAGAATATTAAATGCATACATAAGTCAGCCCAAAAAGCTTAAACAAGTCAGCCAAAACACTTATCCTCGAAGTTTGTATCATTCCTGACATGTATACAAAAAATTGTTCTGCTTGGCACTTGACTATTATGTCGCTCAGCATTTAACATCTCTATTTCTACTTGGCTCGGCAATGTAACTTAGCTCGGCAATGTTACTAGGCATACTGAGAAAACATCTCGGCAATGTTGCTCGACCTTGCATAGTTTTAGCTCGGCCATAGTGATAGCCAACTAAAACTGCCTAACTGAATGACTAAGTGTTGGTCACTAATTATCGACAAAACTTAGAGATTAACATAATAGTATTCTAAAATACACCCAGATATGTTGTATACCCCAAAATATGTCTTTAACTTCATCTAATCAATGAAAATATTCTCCCAACAACTTCTATTCAACATTCCATTGAATGCTATAATGAAAATGTGTTGTAACAAGACTATCCTTTTGTCCAATCTTGGATTCCCAAGGGAGATTTCAATCCCAAGGTCTTAGTTGAATAGTTTGTAGAGAAACTATGATTTCTATCACTCCAAAGTGAATTACTAAAAACAATTTAAGCACTAATTACTTCAATAAGTTGAATAGACAATGAATTCCTTCTTTCCTGTAGGTTGGGTTGTTGTCTAATCCTGATAGAGCTCAAGATTTTATTATTCTTGAGCCTCTAATCTATTGAAAACCCTACCAATAGAGCTCTCCTCAAATATGCAAATTAAATTATAAACCTCACTATGTCAAAATGAGCTCCCTAAATACTTTTATTTTCATCCTCGGCCCCAACTTTGAATTAGGGTTTCATTTTCCCTTTTTTATTTTATTATTTATTATAAAGTGAATATAAAATACATTTATGATAATTTTACTATAACCCCAAACTTAGGAAATCATAATTTATTTTCTCATTTCCTCATAAAATGCAAACTAGGACTCCAAACTAAATTCTATGGAAAGCTCTATAATCCTTGATACTGACTGGGCCCTACATGCAAACTTGAACCTCGCTAAAAAAAAACCAAAAACCATACAAGAATCCCCAGAGTGTGTCCCTTATGAATCTATTGGCCTACAGGAACTCAGGTTATTGGCCAACTATCAACTCATCTCATTTCTCTTAGAAAGGACACATTACAAATATTCATCGAATGAATGGCCTCATAAGCAATGATCACTTCATCTAAGATTTTGCTAGCAACAACAAATACTTCATGGTCTTTTAAAGAAATAACTTAAACTTAGGACCTAAGTCAATTCACAATAATTTTTAAAGAGATCTTATAGACACCTTTATAGAGAGATACCATTCTAAATAGGTCCCAAAAGATAGCCTCTACTCTATTTGGAATAAACACAAGAAATGTAGAGTTTATTTATTTCCACATCTACTATCTCTAAGCTATAGTTATTGAACTACATCTAACAAATCATATTTCATTTTCTGTTATAATTTCTAAGATAATTTCATTAGGAAAATATCAAGAGTAGGAGTTTTTAATTTATTCATATGAAACACACTCCTTTATAATTTTTCTAAATAAATGGAGCTTACAAGTATCTCATTTATTTTATATAGACTACATGAGGAATAAAATCCAAAATTTTAATCTCATAATCCACTACAAGAGAAGAATCCTCTTTAAATAAAGAGGATAAATCATGAATAACCACCTTAGAGAAATATTAAATCAAATAGAATTGATATTATTAGGCAGATATAATAGAGGTGATTATGTTTTTGATTGCTGGTAAAAATAGGTTTTTAGGGGACCCATGTTTCAATGCCTTCTACATTTAATAAAGTTGAGAAATAATTTTGTATTTGTATACTCCTAAATTCAATCAATATGTGATATTATTTTTATTTAAATCTAGTTGCACAGCTCCCACTGAGAAATTCCTTTTGAAGCTTAAAATTCCTCTCTAAATGTGTCCTCAGTAGGTTCAGAATCCCTATGTAGATTACAAGTGTAATTTGAAATATTGAAAAAAAATCCTATAAATAATATAGAAATATTTGTTAAAAATATTATAAATTCAATATTTCTTATCTTTATTTTATAATTAAAAAAACATTCAAATATTTTATCCATAATAAAATTAATTTATTTTGATTTTAAAATATGGTCTTTAATAATATAGACAATATAGTATTATTAGAAATGACTCTATGGAAAATATAATATTATCTCTAGAAGGAGTGTAATTATTATCCTATGGTAGGATATTATCCTTAAAACAAGTGATGAAGGTCCAAACCTATTCATCCTCCTTCTTTTCCTCTAGATGAGTAATTGCATTAAAAAATCCAATTAAGATCCAAGGGAAGTAGGGATCCTTAGACTGATAGATACGATTGGATATGAAAGATCATTCAATAGATAGACATTAGTGAATAGACATACTTCTCTAAGACAAGACTATACACTATAACCAAAATCAAATATCTATTAGAAACCCACCAAATAAGATAGATATTTCAGCAATTCCTTCAACAAAAAAGACCACTAATAATGTCATGTGTACTAATACATGGACATTGAACTCATCACCAAACATTTGGACCAATATAAAACATGTCATCCATGTAAAAATGTGACTCTTGAATAAACATAATGTTCAGAGAATGCACCCTAATCAAATTATAAATATTTTTTTCTATTGGTATATTGTTCAGCCCCACTACATTCGTTGAGAGGACCATAATTTTTTAATATTGTAGAAATGATAGTAAATAGTCCTAAATTTTCATGAATCCACCAAATTCTCACCCGTCAATTTTATTTTACCCAAATCTTCTTCCACCTCACCTTAGGGGGGCTCTTTAAGCCTACCTTTTTTGAGTTTCTTGTAAGGAAGTTAAGTAGTGGGAAAACTTCCTACACTAACCCTAAGGGGAGAATAATGTAAAAAAATTCTTAGATCATTTTCATAGTTACAAAAAATTAACAGAAATAAACATAATGATAAATAACATTCATACCACAACACAAAGATATACATCGAGAAAACCCTTTCGAGAGAAAAATGCCACACTCCAAAAGCAGCCCACTATATTATTCACCAATAAAAAATAGATTAAAATACACTTGCAGACAAAGCTTCTTTCAGGAGTATCACTGATCAGAGATCCAGAGGTATTTAGAAAGCTATAAGACTCTTACCGAAAACCTCCATCTCACACACCTACTATGTAGGAGATACAATACAATAACCCGCCAAACGGTATTACAAAACCATGGGCTAAAACCACCCCAAGAAGAGTTTCCCATCTTATCTCTAATCAAATATGCCCTATGATGTTTCAATACATACACCAACAAGCGTAACTCCCTTTTATAGCTCATTTACATGTTCGGTGCATTTTAACATTTCCTATTTCAGGAGACCCAGCTTTCAGAGACCCTAACTTGTGAACCATGTAACCGATTAGCTTTTATAACCCCATTTTTTAGAAATGCCACAAATCTCTCTATAGATATGAATAGGAAGCACCCTCCTGGGAAAATTTTAACCTACTTTTGGAGCCTCTAAGGTCTTCAAAATTGAGAACAAAATTTTTGCATGACCCCGTCGAAAAATGGAAAACGTAATATCTTAAAAATCGGACATGATCTTATCACGAGACTTTACCGACATGCTTCTATATCCAAAATGAACCTCTAGAAAAAAATTTGGATAAACACCATGCTCAATTGATTGTCTTACTAAAAATAGCTTCCATATGTAACTTCAAGGTTAAGACACATTTCCCCAACATTTCTTCTTTTAAAACCATATACACTTGGGTAAAGTTAGACAACCTTGTAACATGACCTTGACCTTCTATATTTGGCCAGTGATCAATAATAACTAAGGCTAAATATACTTTCATCTCCACTATCCTTACTAGTTCTGAAAAAACCTAAAGCCTCCTAAACGTGATGAACGGACAACTAAGAATTAGGAAGTGCAACCTATGAATTACCCTAACATGAGACCTCCCTAGGATATTCTTGATCTTCTCCCATTAATTCTTATACAAGTTGATATTCCTTTAAGAGTCATTTCATGCTATTCTAAATCCTCCAGGGCATTAAAAAAATTATACAACCTCTTTGCTTGTCTATCCTTCATACTTCTCTTTTGGCCTCAACCTTTAATATAAAAAATAATAGGAAGAAATCCCTCCTTATCAATGTCCCTGACTAAAATAAGATGAAGATGTTGCAAATCTAAATTTTGGATATTTTCTTTTTGAATGACCATATTCATTATATTATTGGCATCTGAATAGAAGATCTCCATAATCCAACTTTTGCACCCAAGAGGTATAACAAAGCCAAATTCCTATAAATGTAGTAAAGCCTTTATAAATATATCTCAAGAAAAATACAAACATAATTAATTACCTTTTCATCAAGTATTTTTATAAAGGAAGTACTATCTTGCATACCAACAAAACTATTATATGTAAAATATTATTCCTCAAGAACTCTAGTGAGAGAAAATGTGTCCAAACCTAGACAAAAACCCTTGAAGCAAACTTATCTATAGGATTAAATCTTGCATGCCATGACTTGATATAAAGTCCAATTTGATTTTAAAAATAAGATTCTCTTTAAAGGATTTGTAACAATCCTCCTTGGATTAAAACACTACCATGAAAAATTATTTGACACCTGCATCACTTTCATATCTTTCTCTAGATTGTACATCAGTTGATCCTAATATTCTAGGAAGAAGAAATGTATAGGAATGACCATAAGTTTTCAAATGAGCACATGATTCGACAAATAGGAGGCCACTTCATTAATGAGATCTTGTCAGATCACTAAAAATCATCTATCTTGACATTGCTCCATAAACCCATTTATCTTTGGAAGCCAAGGTGCACCAAACTAGGAAGGAACGTCCCCAAGCAAAGATTTGTGTAAAAAAATACCACAACCACCTGCAATGAAGAAGAGGCATCGCCTCTCAACGTAACATTATGAAAAGAATTCATTGAAATCCTTGAAAGCCCCTACCAAGGCCATCTCAGCACTAGAAAAAGAGACCGACTCTTCTTGCACATATGAACTATCACCCCAAGCTATATGCCATGCCACATAGCAACTAAGAAAATCCAAGCAATACAAAGCTCCCACAAAAATGCACCCACAGAAAACTCCTCCCCTTCCGCAACAAAAAGACCCGCAGAATTTTTTATATATACACTTTATTACTACTATGAATTTCCAATTACAAAGATCGAAAAAAATGCTATGAATACACAAAGATCAAGAAAATGATTATTCGATTATACTTTTGAGTAGTACAAAAATTCTCACATTATCAAACCATGCTCTTAATTTTCACTGATTTTATAATAATAATATTTAAAAACCAAAAGCTTTCACTATAATGTTTTATTGTAAATTAAAATTTCTTATTTTAAGTTGTCCTTAATAAAGTAACAAAATAAAATGTAAAATTTTCTACCTTCAATATATCTAATATAATTTTATTCAAATAGTATTTTTAAATTGTTTGAATTATCAAAATACTAGACAAGCAATAGAAAACCCTCTTCAAAACTTAAAAACAAATTTTTAAAATTGTTGAGCATTTACGTATTAAAAATGTTTGAAATTTAAAATCAAAATTCTGCCAATTCATCACTTATTCTAAACTTAAAAACAAATTTTAAAATTGATGAGCATTTACATATTAAAAATGTTTGAAATTTAAAATCAAAATTCTGCCAATTCTTCACTAATATTTATAATTTTAGTCTTATAATATATAACAATGCATGATTGAACTACCGTCCTGTCTATGCAACCTTGTGTAGAAGGATATACAATTAATATCCCCTCACAAGGTATTATCCTTCATAGCTTTAAAGACTCTCTTCTATGGGAAGATCCCGCTAGATACTGATAAAGGCAGAGGTGCTCGCTTGCACCTCCTTTCTTCTCCTCTTAGTCCTCTCCACGGGCATTGCCACATAATCTTCAGTGCCCAGGTGGTCGAGCAGTGGAAAGTTCAGCAGCGCTTTGGATCCCCGAATTCTGAAAGCAGCACGGTCATATGCGAGGGCTGCAGCCTCGGCTGTAGTGAAGGTGCCCAGCCACACTCGGGCTCCTTTCCTAGCAGGATCTCGTATATCTGCTGCGAAC
>MU224980.1:66689-83050 GCA_018584345.1 Thuja plicata | reverse complement strand
ACTAATGACATCTACTGTAGAGGAGAAGAAGAAAGTGGCCACAATCCTACCTACTCTAGATTTTATGCTTTCCTTGTCCTATATGAGTCTATACTTATGCCCTTAATATTATTATTTTTCCTTTATCGCTTGACATTTATTATGTGGAGCATAAGAGTTAATCAACTCTACACTCTTTTAGTGGAAGTAACTCTAATCTCTCTCTACCCTCAACTTAAAGAACATTTATTGAGGTTTAGTATAAACAACATAATGCTATCTAAACTACCATGAAATACTCCAAAATGCATTCTCATATTTTTCCCTCATTTCTTTAGTCAAGGGGTAGTCTAGAGTGCTTTATATACTCTCCCTCACAAGACCCACCATGTTCACATGTTTCTTTATGATAGAATAATGTGTATTCAACTAATTCTCTCTAAAAAATGACTCTAAAAGTATCAATTCATCTCCACCTAGATACTATAGATAGTGTTTTATTGTTAATCACCAAACCTCTCCAATTTGGGGTTGTGTAGCCAAATAGCAACACCCTGACCATTGAGGGTAAGACAATAAAATTTTCCCCAAGTTGTGCAATCCTATGAAAATAATAGTAGGTATGCATGCAAGTATTTATGCCCTAGTTGTGCAAATAATCATGTTGTTGAATAACTTAATTTTGTATACATTGATGATACAACACTAGTAATTACAATGAGAATGATGGAATATAATGGTCTTCAAATGTGTCACAATGTCTTCTTTCACAATATAAGAAGATAGATTCCTTAATTCTTACTATAATCATCATTTCTAAACTTTTCATCAAAAGCACAACACAACCATTTGCCTCCTTGTGATATCTAACATCAATAAAAAAAACTTTATGGAATATGATTATCACCCCTAAAAACTTGAAACATCATCAATTAATCATTTACATCTCTTGTCCTTGTGGTAACAAAAAATTGTTCTAGTCAACATCCTTGAAAGTTAGAACATTATAGAGGAAATGTTGGATGGAGGAATAAGTGTGCACATAGAAACCCTCCTCGATCTTTCTTTTTAGGATTATCCAATATATATTTATGGGTGGGTAAACATTGTTAAGGAGTCACTCCAAAACCCTTGCCTTCCTACATCTAGTGTAATATCCGTACAAGAAATAAAAAATTGTTTAATTAGTGAAAAAGGAAAAATTAAATGCTATAACACTAAAAAATAGTATTTTATCATGTAATCATTTTTCCTTATTCTTCTCTAAGAGCTTTGGTTCACATATGTGGCCCACACTTCTTAGATATTTTTATGATATCTCTCTCTCTCTCTCTCTCTCTCTAGAAGGGACATGTGACATCCCATTCTATAGGTCTGTAGATCGTTATCTCTTCCTCAGTCGGTATAAATTATTGTATAATATGGTTGTGGGAGTTGCTAAAGGGGCACACCTAATTGGAATTGTAAACACCTCATACACAAATACTGATTTAGGAATGATTAACTTCAATCTTCGAGTCTGATATAAGCATGAAAAGAGAAATCCCCTTTTTTACTTTTCCATCTAACAAGAATGACATAATTGTGTTATAGAGAGCACGATTCAAAAATTTTCTTTCTACAAAAAGCAGGCAGAACATGTTACTTGTTGGAAGATTTTGTCACCTTTGTTAAAATTCAAAATTAAATTGCCTATGATTATTTCTTAAAATGATAAATATCAGATCTTGACTAAAGAATTTTAGCAAACCTAAGATCACCATAAATATGAACGATTTAAAGGATAGCTTCGTATTAAGCTCAGTAAAATAACCAAAAAAAAATTGGTTTGAAACAATGGTTGTGACTTCAAGTTGAAACACAATCACTCGGAAAATAGCAGTTTCCAATTTGAAGTTAGCCCTAGAGGATATTGAATGGAGTCAAGCTTACTATGTTTTTCATTTGTTAAATGACAATGAATTGCAACCCATGTTTCCTCATACAGACCTTTCTTACAAATTGTGATTCATTTGCTATTTGTATGCAGACCTCAAATTTCTTGAGTGATTGTATTGTGATTTAAACCATTTTTGTAAGTTCTTGTTATCAGAAACCATGAACACAAAGTTGCACAAGTAATCAACTTCTTTCAATAACAATGACACAATAAGTGTATAACACAATATATGGTGCACAACAACAGCAAGCATGCAATGACAACAATGATGCCCGAGCTCAAATTCAAAATAGTAAGTGTATAGTTTTATTACTGATGTTCCTATTTGATTGGCCAGTGCTCTGTTTGTTATATTACTGCTATTAAAATATAACAAATAGAGCACCAACCAATCAAATAGGGACATCAGTAATAAAATAATGACAATCAATGATGCAAACAGCTCACAGGTATGACAAAATCAGTGAGCATCAATATCAACATAAATCAAATGCCTAAATACTCCACATGGTGCCATGATAGTAGAAGGGTCATGTGGTGCTCAAACAATGAGCTAATTAATATTGCATGATGCCCTAGCTTGCAACCTGTGAGCAATCAAGACATTTCCTCATGAAATGATCATAAACAGGGAGTACCAAATAGTGAATATCATTAGCAAAACAAATAAAGAGAGATCAAACACTTCACACAATGCCTTGAAGGTAATAGCAATGATGCTCTAGCTCTCAAAGCTCGTGGGTCATCAAGTATTTCAAATGCAAAGATGTAAACAATGACAGTATTAGCATTCATAGTGTGCAATTAAATAAAAAAAATTCCATCAAAATGAAATTGAGTTAATGAGAAGACAAAGCTCCAATTCATACCTCAATTCATGGCTTCCATATGCCAAGCTTCCAAATAAGGTTCAAACTTCACAACAAAAGAGCCCTCTTCGCGCACGCAACTTGATCTACCATAGTTAGGTAACTCTTCGTGCACACAACTCAATCTACCACAATTAGGGCACTCTTTGCACACGCAGCTCGATCATGAAAATTAGAAATGAGCCTTTTTTTTATAATCACGTGGCTCTCAAAATTACAATGGTACCATCACTATAACAACAACATCAGGGGAACTTGGAAAAAAAACAAAAATACACACAAATGGTAGTGCCGTCACAAATTGGCATCAAAATTTGACCCCAAATGTTGTAATGCTAAGAATAAAAAAAGGAAAACCTATGAAATAAAAAATAGCTTGAAAATAATGATAGAAATAATAAAGCAAAGGGAAATTAAATCCCTGAGTGTTTCACTAGATTATGTAAGAACACAACCCCCCTAATTGGTCAATGATGAAGCTAAAAATTCATAGCTAGAATGTTAGGGGACTTGAAATGCCTGACAGAAAATACATTGTTAGAATATGGTGCAATAATCTCAAAGGTAAGGACATAGTTTTCCTGAAATAATCAAAGTCACTAGTTATCATGATTTTAATGTTGTAAAACTTGTTTGGGACAACTCAAAATGCCTTTATTCATATCATGATAGAGGTAAAGAGGGTCTAGCAACACTTATCAGCCCCTCATGGAGTGACAAAATCACTTCCCATGGATTGTCACCATGTAATAGAGCTCTTTGGATCACTCTGAATAGAAAGGATAAAAATATAGGAGTTTGTAACATATATGCTCCTAATGATTACAGAGATAGGAAAAAGCTATGGAACTGGCTAATTACCAATATACCTAATGCTACATGGACTTTTATGTGTGACTTAAATATGATTGAATCTCTTAGAGATAAGGAAGGAGTTGAAAATTTTGACTGCAAAGGTAATGAATACTTCTTTTGGGCTAGATTTAAGAGACATTTTTCCATTGTTGACCCTATGGAGGGTCTTAGAGGCACTTGTGATGGTATATGGTTTACTTGGTGTAACAATCAAGCCAAACAAATCTAGAATATACTATAGGCTTGACAGATTATATATCAACATGCTTCAACATGGAATGATCCTAAATCAAGGCCAATACCCCATTGGAGTCTCCCTTGCTAGTATGTCTGACCACTCTCCTATCGAATGTTGTATCACTTTCAGGGACCAAGTAGGTCAACCTAGGATCTTCCCAAAGATACATCTATTTAAACTCAATACATCCATACTTTGTAATTAGGACCATTTGGGTACACTGAGGATGGTGGGTATCCTTTCAAATTTTTGAAATGCAGACTCTTCACCCGTAGATAAATCAAATAAGCTTGTGGAGGCCTGGAGAACCATTTGTAAAATCATTGTAACAAAAGAAGCTAAGGACAAGAACCTTAAAGAAAGGAACCTCAAATCCAATCTAATAAGAATTCAAAAGGAGCTACAAGATAAGGGGGAAATGTTAGTTTGGAAAAAGATATAATTGATACCAAGGGACCATTGAGAACCATCCAACAATTCAAGATTTAGGGACACATGATTAGAGAAAAGGCCAATTAGATTAAGGAAGTAGATAGGGGAACTAAATATTTCTTCAACATTATTAGAGAAAAGCAAAGAGGAGAATAAATTAGTGGTACTCAGACCAGGGATGAATTCACCAGTGACAACAAAACCATAATGGATACATTTGTGGAATTTTATAAGGAGCTCTTCAATTCTTAACATAATGAAGGTAACCTTCTTTGTATGGAATGATGCATTAATAAAATCCCAAGGAAAATAAACAAAATTCAAAGTTGCAAGTTAGGAAAGGAAATCTCCATCCAAGAAATTGAAGATGCTATTGGGGCCCTGGCTAATGGAAAATCCCCAGGCATTCACGACTTGCCTACTGAATTCTACAAAGCTTATAAAGAGTGAATCTCAGTTGAACTTATTGAAATATATATATATTCCCTTAACATGGGGATGTTGGGGGAGAACATAAATAGAGGAGTAATGAAACTCCTCCCTAAAGAAGGATACAAAAGTTAAGTTAAGATCTAGAGACCAATCACTTTATTAAACATGTCCTACAAAGTGATAGCCAAACTACTGGCTAAGAGAGTCTCTGAGGTTTAAATGATATTATTTCAGTTACCCAAACATGATTCATAAAAGGAAGATATATCCTTGAAAACCTTATCACTAGATGGGAGGCAATGCACTAGGCCAAGGCAAACAAGCAGAATGCTGCTATGATACTCCTTGATTTTGAAAAGGCATATGACGGGATTGAATGGCACTTTGTTCTCTTTATGCTTAAGAAGTTAGGTTTTCTAAACTACTTCTGCAAATGGGTAAGTATCATGTTCAAAGATTCTAATATTTTCATTGAGGTTAATGAAGCACTCTATGATCCCATCCCCCTTGCAAGGTCTATTAGGCAAGGATGTCCTCTTTCTCATGCACTTTATGTAATTGTTTCTCATGCAATGTCCTACATTCTGAAAGCTCTTGAGTTTGGCCCCCTTATGAAAGGAATCTCCCTTCCTAACAATGAAGACATGTTCATTGAACCGTTTGTTGATGATACTACACTTTTTGTTGTTCTTACATAACAAAATTTTGATAGAGTGATAGCTAGAATCTAGTTATTCTGTAAATTGTCTGGTGCAAAAATATCACGCCACAAATCTGTTATCCTTGGATGGGATAACACCCCTCCCTCTTGGCTCTTTTAGAAAGGATGGAAATGGTCTGGACCCAATACTATTGTCAGAAACTTGGGCATACCTTTTTCCCTTGACCCATCACTTAATGAAATGTGGAATTGGATCTTCAAAAAGATTGAGAAGAAACAATTGAAGTTGAAAACTCACATGCTATCCCTACCAGGAAGAATACAGGTGGTTCAAAAGGTATTATTATCCCATGCTATATACTATACTTCAAATTGGTTTTTTTCTAATTACCAAAATAGTAAGTTGGAAAAGATTCTCAGAGATGTGTTATGGTCGGATGACATTGGTAACAGGAAAATACACAATGTCAAGTGGGAGTGGTGTTGCACTCCAAGGAATCAGTGGATTTGGGGATTAAAGACCTCAAGAAACAAGGTATGGTTCTGGCATCCAAGTGGATCATAAAATATTTTACAGGTAATGAACCATGGAAAAACCTTATTAGAAATAATGTTGTCAATGCCACCAATAAAAAGGGGAAATCTTGGATCAATGTTCCATTTATTGATATCTTATTGGGGGAGTTTAATGTGAATATCTCTGGGTCTAAAGTCTTCTCTGTAGTGTGGAAATCTTGGGGACATGTCAAAACATTCCTACATTCTAGACATGCCATGGGGGAGAATCCTTATTTATTTATGTTGGACAAATCTATCTAGTGGGGTCTATACCTTAATGATAAACCTCTTGATCTTACCAAATGTTTCTCTACCAAGAGTTGGCATAAAAGAGGCATTTCCCTCATTAGTGATATACTGGACAACAAAAAAATTCTCTCCTGGGAAGAGTTGAGAAACAATTTTGATATCCCCTCTTCTCAGAAAAACATACACTCTCATTGTAAATGTAGTGGGTAATTGGTTTCCTGGTAAATGCATTCTTACTTCTCATAACTTTGGGAAAATTAAGTGGAAGGATGGCACATTGTTTGGTAATTCTTCTTGCAAGCAACTATATAATCTCCTCAATAATAATGATAGCATCTTTGGTCATATCAATCAAGCCTGACATTTGAACTGGTCTTACAATAAGTGACATCTTGTCTTTGAGTTATAATGGTATGCTCATGTTGAACCCAAAATGATTTGTTTTAAATGGATTTTTCTATTGAAAAAACATGTTGGTTTCTTTATTTCCCAAGGTGTCAAGAATCACATTTCTTGTTATGTTTGCAACTGTCTAGAATCTTATAAGCATTTATTTTTTGATATTCAATGGGCTTTTAAAATTTCATTTTTTTTCTTGGTAGTTCAATTCGAATTTTAATAGTGGTATGTCTTGGCATGAAATTTTGGTTGGATATGTGGATAATTTTGACTATACGCTTAATGTTTTTTGGTTGACCTTTACCACTGAGGTTTTATGGCTTATTTGGAGACACAAAAATGAGGACATATTCCAAGATAAGAAGCAGGATCTTAATGAGTTTAATTCAAACTCACATATTTTTCTATCATGACATAGGTAACTACTGCTATTCAAATTTCAAAATAAAGGTTCCAGACATTGATCGAGGAAGGGGCAATGGTGTTGTTCCCCAAAGACATCTAGAATGCCATTGTTACTAATGATGCTCCTGCCTTGCCTAACATCAACACAGATAATGTCCACAATGATGCTCCTACCTTTCCCAACATCAGCAGAGATAATGATCCCAGCCCTCCTACTATATTGTATACATACCAGTTCGTTGAAAATAGCAAGAGGGAGGAGAGTGCATACAAAGATGGGAATACCATAGAAGAAAGAAATCCTGAGATTAGTGATGATCAACGGAGATCTAATGAGTACAAACAAAGAAATGAATATGACTGGGTCTAATGTACCTTTGTTAAGTCATAGTTTTTGTATATGTTTAGATAGGATTCAAGTTGTATATCTTTTTTTATTGCCATCAAACCATAATTTGATTGTTTATATGTTAGAACATAGGACTTGAGATACTATGCTCTTTGGTCTGTACAGTCAAACAATATACAGTATGATGATTATATAGTTGTAATCATTTGATTCTATATTTTCAATAGAAAAAAAGATTAGAGAAAAAAATTAGGTGGCTTATAACACTATATGCTCTTTATTATCTTTTTAACCATTTTTTTCTAAACTTCATATATATTACTATAATTCAATTTAATATAAACCTTTTAATTACTTCTTAAATTAGGTATTCACTTATAAAAAGAGATGAGATATGTTATTGGTTGATTATTGAAAAAGTAACACAAATATAGATTATCTATAGAGAAGGTCTCAAGAGCTACTTTTATAAAGCGAAAAGACAATGTAAGAAGGAAAATATACTACATAATAAATTAGAAATGTATCTTACCTTTTATTTCTCAAAATTCCTAAAGATACTTTTGAAGTGGGCCTTGAAAAATTTTCCACATAAATAATTCTTTTGTTTTACTACTATCATACATCTATAGATTTTAACGTTTAATATTAATAAAAATAGTTTAATTATTTTTAATTTATTTATCGGCAATAAAAGAAATTATAAAATGACCAACTTTCAAATAAAATTGAATTTGCATACGACTAGTTATATACCATTTATAAACTTAAAACTAATATAGATATCTTAAATATATCTAACTAAAATATATCAAGAAATTTCAAGTATCCAATTATTTTATTTACTTCAAAGTTTAAGAAATATTTTAATTATTGTATGTGAAAATATAAAATTTAAGTGTTATTTATTTAAAAGATTATTATTTAAAAAAAAGTTAAAAACTTGAACACTCATATTAATTTGTTTACGAAGGCTGGTCCACCACTTTGTACCTATTCACATTTTTGACCTTTTCAAAGGAAGGAAAACAAAAGGGCCACCCAAAATAAAACACTCTACCAAAGCAAGGGAGGTCCATATTCTAATTACCATTCCCTCAATTTTTCTAAATAAAGTTTTATTGAAAAATCTATTACTCCAAATGAGCTTTGAAGGTTGTCATTAGTATTCAAGCACTCAAATGAACGGTCGGTAACAGAGTCACAGATAGACCATTCAGTATGATCAACGAAGTATAGAGTTAACCGAGTGCACTGATCACACGTAGAGTTAACCGAGTCTAGTGATTACCGAGAAAATAGACTTTACTGAGCAGTAGTATAACCAAGATACATAGTATAACCGAGATGCACAGACAACACAAGCATCGAGAGACCGCATTTATCGAGTGGACCATAGGCAACATAAAAGTTTGTTATGGCACATCAATCTAGGTAAAAAAATTTTACTGACCTAGATAACAGTTTACAATGATCAAGGTGAACATTAATTATCGATTTACATCATTAATTTTTTATATCTCCTATGTTTAGAAGATCAAGGTAAATTATGTACACCATTGACCTTGGGTTTTGTAAGATATTGTAAAACCCTAATTAGGTCACAAGATTTGATATATGTAATGTTAATATATCATTTTTAGTGTATGTTGATCAAGTAATGATCAAGTAGCTGCCATACTATGGACATCAGAGATCAAACAAGGGTTTTAGGACAAGGACTACATTGCAGTAATCAGTTTTTCAAAATATAGGCAAGGCTACCAAGCATAGCAAGAGGTATTATCATTCACATTAAGTTGATACATTTTATATGCACTTAAAGGATCTGTATTCATAGTAGTGAGATTGAAATTTGTTCAGATCACAATTTTTTTACTCTCTAACAATTGTAATAGACCCCAAAATATCCTAATAGAGTAGACTTAACCGTCTTTTGTAAAAATCTCTTAACGAAGTGCACACATACTTTGTGTTGATAAATCCTCTCATGAGGTAGATCTAAGAGATCTCATTGTTACTCCTAATAGGGTAAGATCATCAGAAGTGATCAATCTTTGTAAGCTTTAACAAGCTACTTTATTTACTACAGTAGTGAAGTTTTGTGGGTGTCATCCCCACTGCAGTAAAAAAATTCTAATAGGGGTTTTCTATGATACCAAAATACTATTGTCACGAGTACTTAAATTTCATTGTGTATTATTTACTTTACATGTATTTCCATTTTAGCAGTGACATTACATGTTTGGTGAATGTTATCTACTCAGTCGATTATAACAAAACATTTGGTTATAAAGTTTGGTTTTTAAGTTTTTAAGTGTACTGATTCACCCCTCCCCTCTTAGTATACACCTCTCCGCTATCCAAACAATTGGTATTAGAGCTAGTTCTCTTGTTTAGAAAGTTTAATCACTGAAGATAAAAGATCTTACAATGGAAAGGTATGCACTTGATAAAACTATTGAAACCCATAAGTTACAGTTGCAGATCTATGTCGAACAATACAAAGAAGTCAAAGAGAAACTCAGGGAGATATTGATTAAGAGAAAGGACATGGTACTTCACTTTTGTGGGACTGATTATCTGGAAGAAGAGATTCATTACCCATTTGACACATCTGGATCTAAATCTGGTAGCATATTTGATGCATCTGAAGGAATCATATCAAAGCTATCTGAGAGCATTCAAAAACTTATTGAACAAGTGAAAGAACTATAGATCGGTCAAGATACACAAATGGTTGAAGTATTGAATGATGAAAAGAAAGTTGAACAAGATAGAAACATGGTTGTTGATGAGAGAAGACAGGTGACTGAAAAGTTACAAGAAAAAGAATCTGAGATATTGAGACTTACTGAATATTATTTTGAGATCACCAATCAAATGGTTGCTATGAATCATGAGGCAAACTGAGTAAATATTAAAATTTATAGAAGAATAGAAGACATTGGTGTATTGAAAGAAGAGACTAAAAATTTGAGAAATGAATTGAAGATTTTACAACATCATAATGAAGTGATTAATAGATATGAAGAAATTACTAAGAGAATGGATGAATTTCTGAACTATCAAAGAAAACTGAACAACAATACTAGATTAGGTTATACCGAGGAAGGAGAATCATCAAATCAAGCTAAACTGAGGAGTGTATACTCAAGTCCAAAGGCTAAGAATCTCTCTTTTGATCACTATGGTAAGCTTGGCCACACCTCAAATGTTTGCAGGAGCATAGAAAAAGGTACTCCTAGAAACCATCCAAAATTTAATGGTATTTTCTATAGATGTAATAAGCATGGACATCAAGCACATGAATAAAAATCCAAGTTGAACAAACCACAGAAGAAATCATACATGGATAAATATTGTCAAAATTGCAACATGCATGGTCATACATCAAAAGCATGTAGAAACAATACAATGTAAATTTGCAAGCCTAAGCGACAAGAAAAGGTAAATCAACCGAGAAGACAAGGTAATGCTTATGCTTGGGATTATAACACTTGGGGTAGTTGTACTACATGTGGTAAATATGATCATATAACAGAAAATTGTATGAGACAATGGTGAACCAAGTCTAGGAATTGGTCAAACTCTAGTATGGCATGTTCTCATTGTCGCAAAGTTGGTCACTGAAGGAGATATTGTGCAAACTGAATAAATACTTACAGAATGATAATATAATTGAAGAAATCATGAGAATCAGCAATCAAATGTGGAGGAAAGCATCAAATGATAATGAAGGACTAAGCACAACAGTCGGTGACACCTCATCCGATGGATTAGGTGGTTCCACCGTCTCCACCTAAGCAATACAAGCAGGTAAGGAATTATGTTTAGCAAAGCTATATCTTACATCAGTTCATGTATTCATTATACAAATGCCAAATTAGCATGAATTGAGATACACTATGGTATTATATTTTTTATTACTTTGATCTAGTTGAGTCAGCTAATATGTACCGACTTAGTAATGCCAGTCGGTCAATATGTGTGAGACAACTGAGTTGCTAAGGAAATTGAGCATTTGGTATTCTCACCGAGTTGAAGTATCGTCAGTAATAACCAAGCATAAAGTTTGTCCACCGAGTGGTTGGTGAAAAGCATTTATTGTGCCACCTAAAGTTATTTTCTATAAATTTACAGGTTCTGAACTCATTTGTTCACATAGCGATCAAAGAGAAGACAAGAGAAATAAAGAGAAAATTTGCAGCAGAGTATTTCATGGATTTTCAAGAGATTCTAAGTATAGTCTGAGCCGCAAAGAGGTTAGTCACTACACATTTTGCACTTACCGAGTCATTCGAACACTTTCATGGAGCCCCTAAATTAGAAATCAATTGCGTCCTTATCTCAAACTATGAAGGCAAAGATGGAGAAAGAGAAAAATATTATTCTTGTCAAGAAATCCACTTGCACAAAACCAAACTAAAAGATACATCCTCAAGTTGCAGCCGAACCCGATGACAAATGCGCATTTTCATCGATACCGCCTAGCGTTCTATTAGTTCAAGATGTACATCCATATATTCAGTGTAAGATAGGTGAAATATGGGATTTTGAGCTTGTATAGAACTTTGCACAAATGGAAAGCTAAAAGATGATCATAAGTATCTGGAAGTCAAAGAATTAACTAATGCCCTAAATTTCTTGAAGGTATTTCAAACCGAATGGATCCACATTGTTTTGAGAAGAGTACATGATGGAAAGCTTTGGCTAGATAAACAGAAAAAGATAACCAAAGATCTTATTCACGTAGTAACAGAGTACCCCACATCAGACAATTCAAAATCCCTAAGGCAGCCACCCAGAACCGAGATAGAAAAGTTTACATGAGCTGAGTGGGACAAAAGAGGTCTAAAAATCAAATCAAGCATTGATCCTGAACTTAGCTTGGATGCATATGTTATTGGCTACAAGATCTTCCAGTTGAGTAGACCAAACAATGTTGCATGTGGAGCTGTTGACATTGTATACAAGATTGTAAAGAAAGGTTTACAACTTGACCTAGTCGAGCTGTTGCAGAGACAACTTGAAGAGAACATGAGAACTATCCAATGTGCACGGCCAAATACTTTTAAGTTTGGTTCTCTACTACTTTGCACATTCTTCTACCTACATTTTTTTCCCTCCGTCGGTAATGTGAAATGGAAGACTAACCGATCGATTACACTGCAAATCGGTGATTTTATTATAAGTGTAGGTTCCAATTTTTAACCAATTATGAATAATTATTTTGCTAAGTTTAAATCTAGGATGGAAAAGAGAACATGAATACCAGTGCAGTTGGTATAAAAATACAAGGATGAAATTTGTTTTGTAGTTGACACAGATACTACTCTTATCAAAGCAGTACAACCAAGGATAGCATGGCTACCTCCGATGGAATATGAATTAGACATTGACGTTGCTTTAGAAGCGATAAAAAAGTAGTTAAATGAACCAGTTGAAAAATCTACCATGATATTTGGCACATATGATGAAGTATAGACCTGAATATCTATTGGTCTATAGGTTGAAAATATGGACAAGCAGAAGACTAAGATAGTCTTGAGACATTAAAAATAAAATTTTCTATCATTGATGAAGAATTGGACAAGTTAGTTGATGATACTAAGGAGCAGACCTTAGTTGGTAAATATGAAGAACCCAAACAAGATGATGATGCCACCGAGTCCGATGAAGCACAAATTGAGGCACCTAAGGCCAAAAAGGGAAAAAGCATAAAGACTAAGTGCCCACCAAGGATAAGATCACAATCGATGACAACATATTTACCACATTTAAAGAAAGGAATTGCAAAGATAACAAGGCCATCACTGAAATTCACATATCAAACAAGGAAATAGAAGGGCACTACTGATAATCCAGAAATGAGACAAAGAAAGAAATATGTGAGGAACAATGATGACAAGAATGATTTTGATGATAATCCTGATCAATTTAAGGTTGTCCAGAACTAAGCACCATAGATCATTGTATAAATTGCAAAGGCAATGAGAACAATCGGGCGATTAAGACATCCTAAGATACATGCATATGTAGATTTGACTACCGAGTATAAAGATAAACTTGAAGAAGCAATCATAGGTATGATGATAAACTTCAAACAAGTCCCTATTGAATTTGCTACTTACATTCCCTCTGAATTATATGATAAGATATCAGCTCAATGGATTTATGCACTCACACCTGAGAAACATATGAGAGAGGCAGCTCTTACTCTAATTAAAATTGATTGTATAGTAGAACAAATAGTTGATATTATGCAACAGTATGCCAAGAAATTTCTTAAGAAGGCACTAACATTGAATATCCTACAAGGAAATTTGAAGGAAATGGATGTAGAGAGCACCCAAATATGGAACAAACTGTTGAATCCACCTAAAGATACTGAGGAAGCAAAGTACATTGTATCTACAGTCCATACCAAGGGACATTGACCGAGTACAGAACCAACAACAATTGATGATGCAACAGTTGACAATGTACTAGATGGTATTCTGGTACTACCGACAAATCTAGGACATCTAGAGATCACTATTAATGATATAACTAAAGGTAATCATGATGATAAAGCTAAAGAAGATGAGACAATTAGAGCTATTAAGACCACAGATGAAAAGCATACAACACAGGTCGCCCGAGCAATGGTACCACGCCATCTGCCTATTTTAGTACAAGCTATTGAGATAGAGGGTGAAGCACAAAAGACTACACCCAAGGAGGTTACAGACACAATTTAGGATAAGGGTGATATGCAAGGTACACAAAATGAGCATAGTGGTGGAACAACACAAGGTGATGCACCTAACAATACCATTGATGTTGCAGATAAAGGTGAAGGTAACACAAAAAAAAAGATAGTAGATACTTCTACTACTGACACCAGGTCAGCTACCAAGGCACCTTCCTAAGTCATCACACCGAGTACCGATCCATCAAAGCAATAAACTGAGCAAAAGGCTCAACTAGCATTGACATTATCTCCTTCATCGAGCTCAAAAGAGAAGAAGAAGAAGAAAAAGAAGAAAGGAAGAAAGGGTCCCATGACACTTGATGAAATAATTGACATTCCTTATTGTGATCCACGGACACTTGACCCTGAAGCTTTAACAAGGTATGGTGAACTCTGCACTCAGAAAGCATCATAGGATAAGTTGAGGAAATAATACAAAAGTGCATAGGTGCTAGAGACCACTAAGGATACTTTAATGCAAGTTGTTCTAGATGTGAACATAGATGAATCAACCCCCATTCTTGATCAACCTTCACTTCTCACTGAGGCAATAAATAGTCTATATATTGATGCCGAACAGAAATTGGAAGAGAGAGCAAAAAAGAAGATATAGTACAAGGTTACTGAAAAGATCAGCCAAGCAGTGGCAGTAAGCAAGGTAACACTATAAAAATTTGTAAACGGTTTAGAAACTCTTATATCTGAAGCCATTACAATTCTACAATAGTTATGCACTTTAGATCACTTCACTATCGATATTAGTGAAAAATGAAGAAATTAGATAGCGATCTAAAAGACAGTGCTACAACTCTGTCAACCGGGCAACATGCATTGCAGATGCATTACACTAAAGTTCTAAAAACACAGTGGTTAAGACTTGATCTGTAAAAGGAAGAGGAAAAAATCAGAGAACGGGTAACCAAGCTCCAGGCTACATTACTACCGCATTTAGTTATGATCCACAAGCATGTGACATTGGAAAAGAATTTGATTACCACCCCAGAATTGTCAATTACTGAAAGCATATATGATATGCATGCTCACATAAACTTAGAGCTATTGACCCTTGAGTATTTAAAGGAGAAATGAGAGAAGCTAATGGAAAATCTCAAGCAAGCCCATCCTAACATTTTTGACAAATTGTAAGTTTTATTCCTTTTGTCATTGTTTTCAAATAAGGGGGAAATATCTGTATAGTAAAGTGGGAAACTCTAATCATGGGGAGTCATATACATATAGAGAGTCATATAGATATACCGAGCATGTACAAAGGGGGAGTCACTATGTATAGTAACCTGTAAATGATAAGTTTTTGATACTAATGCCAAAGGGGGAGAATGTTACTCCAAATGAGCTTGGAAGGTTGTCATTAGTATTCAAGCACTCAAATGAATAGTCGGTAACAGAGTCACAGACATACCAGTCGCTACGATCACCAAAGTATAAAGTTAACCGAGAGCACTGATCACGTGTAGAGTTAATCAAGTGCAGTGATTATTGAGAAGACAAACTTTACCGAGCAGCTGTATAACTGAGATACACAGACAACACTGAGCACCGAGAGACAACATTTACCGAGTGGACCATAGGCCACATAAAATTTTGTTATGGCACATCAATCTAGGTAACAAATTTTTGCCGACCTGGATACTGGTTTACAATGACCGAGGAGAACATTAATTATAGATTCACAACATTAATTGTTTATATCTCCTATATTTAGATGATCAAGGTAAATTATGTACACTGTTGATCTTAGGCTTTGTAAGATATTATAAAACCCTAATTAGGTCATAAGGTTTGATATATGTAATGTTAAGATGTCATTTGTAATGTATCTTGATCAAGTAATGATCAAGTAGCCGCCATAAAAATCAATTCATTAAGAAAATAGAAAAAAACTACACAGAAATTGGCTTCCAAGACATTGATAAAAATAAATTTACATCAATCCTCATGAATATAGATCCAAAAACAAACATATCCCTAAATGATTTGATGGAAAATCTATTAGCAAATTGTATGCACAACACGCACACTAAAAATAATGTCTAATAAAATTAAATAATTTTAATAGTATTAATTTATGTAAATATGAAAGCAAATGTCAAAAAGGAATCAAAGAAATCTGTGCAACCTGTTATACACTGAATTTGCGCCTCTGATCTCAAGCTCTCTTGGTCTTGATAATCCAGTATAACAAGGGAATCATCTCCAGGTTGTGGGACCTATGCTAACTGAGATGAGACCTCCAGGTTCT
>MU224980.1:26656-43651 GCA_018584345.1 Thuja plicata | reverse complement strand
TCGGGAGCTGCCTCTCAAATTTAACAAAAATCGGGGCCCTCAGTCACTATTTTCTTCCATCCTCGACTGCTGAGTAGGATAAGAGAGGTGACAAGATAGAAAACAAAAAGGTAAAGCAAGGTGAAACGATAAGCGAGGTAGTCTAAAAACAACGAACGGAGATGATCATTTTAATGGTAGTCATTTGTGTCTGCATCTGTTTGAACCGTCCGATACAAATTTTTGCCCAAGTGTGTTCAAAGGGGAAACACCTACGGCATAATAAAAGCTATAAATAGTTAAATTGCATACAAAGAAAACAATTATTGAAATCTGATGTACCCTCTAGAAATTGACAATGTGTCAAATTAGCTATATTACTATTAGTGGTACCTTTCCGGTCTTACTTTGTTCAATTAAACAAAAAATTCTTACTATTTGAGATCTGGTTAGAAGAACTTATGACGTCACTGCCACGAGTCGTGCTGTCGTTTTCCGCATCGTGCATCCCGTACAAGCGCAAGTGGATGTCTGATGTACTGACTACGCCGCCTAAGCAAAACGTGTGCAATGGACAGAGACACCGTTCACAATCTTCCTCCTCCTGTTTCCGCCATTCAACAGTTTTGACCGCTTGCCTCAACGCCTTTAAAATCTCCATTTTCACATCAAACAAAATCAGAGGCAAAGCCTAAGACTTAAGATTCATTATTCAGGCGAAGCATGGATATTAACGAAACACTTCCATTTAGAGATTTCCCTAATAATGTGGATCTCAGTTTTGGTTCAGGCTATTATAATTGGAATGACATAGAGAATGAAATGATATGCGCCCCTTTGCTTAGAAAGATGGAGGAGAGTTCATCGGACGAATCAAGTAGTGAAAGGAAGCCCAAGAAAAGGTGTACGCGTCTTCTTGTCTCGGTTCCCCCGCCACGTGATGAAATCTGTATGCAAAAGCAAGCACGTCCTGCATGGGAAGCGCCGCCATCGTGCAAAACCAACTTTAACGATATTGTGAGCCCCGTTTTGAGCAGCGGGGTTTGGGATAAACTGCCCCTCAACGACAATGACCTCCTCCGGGAAGCCGCAAACAGTGACTGGTTTCCCCTTACACCGCAGCCTCCAATTCATAATCATCTTCTTACGTCGCTTCCTCCGCCGCCTACTATTAACGTACGTGCGCAACGACAAGATTTTCCTGTACGGGAAATAACACCGCCATGCAAAGAGAGGGCGGCGGCTTCGGAGAGGAAGGCGGCGCCGCATTACAGGGGAGTGAGGCAGCGGCCTTGGGGGAAATTTGCGGCAGAAATACGAGATCCTGCTAAGAAAGGAACCCGAGTTTGGCTCGGCACCTTTGACACTGCGGAGGCGGCGGCGCTCGCATATGACCGTGCTGCTTTCAGAATACGTAGATGCAAAGCATTGCTTAACTTTCCCCTTCTCCACACGAGCTCTGAGATAAAAGAAGAATCGGGCTTGAGTGAGGAAAAGAATTTAGCAGTGAAAAAGAGGAAAAGAGAAGTCGTTGAGGATTTGCTTTCTCAACAACTGGATAAGATGGACAAATTTGGGTCCTCCTCTCCAATCTCCGCTCTCTCCTTTGAACAGTTCGTTAACTAACCAAAATATTTTTTGTCAAGGGTTGGCTATTATTGTGAAATCGCCTGCTAGAACATTCCGACTCTGAATTCTTTATTCATTCACTTATCATTTGCTTTATCTGTTGCCGGTGAAATGACAATGGGAAATAAATAGATTGAAATTGGTGGCGCTATATAAATTATTTGGAAATAAAATTGTGTAATCAATGCCAAATATGTTTGTTTGAGTTCAATTATTTATTTGTTGTATAGGATTTTATAAACGGGAAAGCTATATTTAATGATTTATAGTCCTCTCCATCAAAAACAATAGTTTATCATATTCAGATTGTTCTGCTCTTCTCAACTATTTCGTATATTTAAATTTTATTCCGATTTATATAATACTTCGATTCGAGCATTATGGTGTGATTTCTTGCCAACTAATTTTTAATGAAGTGTAATTTATTTTTGAAAGCCATATCTACGTAGTCAATTTTATCCTACAAGGCATGAAGGTGAGTGGGAAGGTTCATTTATCATGTCCATATTCATTGTATGCATGCCACGTAGACTTTGGTTTCGTCACCCCTATCCCACTCACATTTTGAGTTGATGCATGACGACGCATGTCTTCCCCTCCCTGACGACACCAATTTCTAGAACAAGGGTCCACTCTCGTATATAAATAATGATAAAAACAGTTAGAATTCGGTATAATCTAATATTTGCAATATATGAGTATGAAAGGGCACGTAGGCCCATTTCGAAGCCCACTGCTTTACGAAATTTTCATATTAGATCCCACCACCCACCACTACTACACGAAAGTGTATTTTAAGACATTTTATAAAGACAATTAAAATTTCGTCTTAAAAAATTAAGTGATTATTTTAATTATTATAAATGAAAATAAAAATTATTATTATTGTCTAAAATTAAAACTTAAAGACAAAAAGCTCATGCATTTTCATTTACCACTGCATTTTCGTTTAGGCGGTAATGAGAGCAGAGGAAGGCAGGGAGGCAGAGGAGAGCGGGAGGAAAATTTTCTCAAAAAAACCAGGGGATTTGAGAATAACTTTCCGTAACTGCATTTAGATCCATCATTTGGGTCTGTCTAGCTATAAGGTCTTGCATGTACATCACAGGAAACCATTGAGTGTCTTGAGGAGTTTTCCCTCTTGTGATTTCTGCAAGGCTGTGAATAAATAGGGTTGAATATATATACTTGCAGGAAACCCACTTCTCCCAGGAGTTGCAGAGTTGCAGAATAGGGTTGTGAGGACATTGAGGATTATAAAAGGGGTTTCTGTTTAGAGATTGATTTGGTGATAAAGCATTTTTGTGCGGAAGATTGAAGGATGAGTGGGGGTGCACATTGTGCAGGAAGTGAACCTACTCACCGTCAAAACCCATAGGAAGCTCTCAACGAACTTGTCAATGATCTCCTTCGAGTGGGTGTTTCAAGGTATGTCGGATGTTGCTGTAGTTTTTAATGTAATGTAGTGTGAATATAATATTGGAGATTTCATATCTTCCTGCCTTATTGACATTCCATTTGGAAACCCCTGTTTTGGTCTTGTATTGGGATGATTTATCCGTGGTTACGTTTATTGCTTTGTCCACAGCGTACCCTTTAGAAGATATTATATAAATAACACTTCAAGTTTGTGGTTTGGGAATTGTACAGTAATAAAATCAAACGCCCAATGCTAAGAAAAACGGCTACTATTTATGGGGATTACTACAACCAGCACCAAGAAGATAAAACGCAGTAGATATGTATTGGGAAAAACGTTTGGTTTGGGTGTTTTTATTCGGTTGTAACTACAATTTGATTATTCATTCGATAAGTTTTGATGTCAAGTTTTGTTTCCTGAAGGTTGTTACCAATTCAATAACAATAATGATAATGATCATACCACTGCACCTGCCTCAGCCCTTGGGAACAGAATCCGCTATGGTATCTCTATACGAAATTGGATATGTGCCTGGATATCTTCCTGCCTTTGTGGGTTATGTATCTCCTCCTGCGACTGGGGATGGAATCCTCTTTTGGCTCTTTTTAAATCACCTTCCACTATTCTTTGTCCATCTTTGGTCTGAAATTGCTTGAGAACTTCATGGTTTTTGAATGGTCTAATAGTGATGAAGTTTGTGGATCTACCTTGCCACCGTAATTACTGGTTGAAATTCAAATAGGTTTACATTTGAGCAGGTTAAATATGAACTGGGGTATTACTGTTTCTTTTTTTTTTTTTAACAAAACATGCACGAGCAAAGAATATGCTCTTTGTACCATGCAATTGTTATATGCAAAATTATATACATGAAATCAGATCCAGAAAGTCCTGTACGTTAATTTTTAAAGTTGAAATCCCTGTACATTAATTTTTAAAATTGAAATAGACCTGTGTAAAATTATATACATTTACAGATTGCATTAAGAGAATTTTAACTTGTATTTGTCAGGTAATGCTTTCATATCTGTGAAATTTAAAGCAATCATTAACTAATTCCCTTCACGCATTAACAAAATTTTCTGATAGAATAAAATCAATCAAACTTGTATTCATAGAGGATGCCAACATAAATAATACAATAAATTTTGCAGACACTGCTGCAAACGTAAAATCTGCAGAGGCGACAAGGTGCACTAAACCCGGCCTTGCTTGCATAAACATCACCATGCAAACAAGTAAGAATGGGGAGAAACATTGCAGCATAAATCATGGAGAGAGTTTGAAATGATTCAGCAAGACATTTGTGGCTTTTGGCAAATAGAATTATTTTCCTTCCAGAAATTTCAGCACTGGAATAGTTTATACTTTAGAGCCTAGACAGTTATAAAAGGGAATATTAAGCAAGAACTACCTAAGGCCAAAGGCACCTGAAGGAAGCAGATTGAATTCAATACTCAGCGCTGGTCCATCTATGTGATATGATCTTCCCAGTTGAGCTTTGACTGTCACTATAGCTTGGTGTTCAGTATATCGTTGCCCATATAACTGATCAACTGCAGTTTGTAAGCCTTCAATATCTCTCCTCCTTGACCGTGCTTCAATTTCAAAAGGGTTCCCACCCTTGAATGTTAGTATCTTTGCTTCTATTTCAAAAGAGCTCCCACTCTGCAATGAAGATCTCTCTTGAGACACTGACACATAGGGGTCTTCCATGACATCATGAGTCCCTTTTAGAAGCTCCCTGTCAGTAAGCTCTGCAACAAGGACTGCAGATGGGTAATCATGACTATTTGAAAACCTATTAGACTCCCCTTTATCCTTAACATGATTCCTATTCTTTGTCTGCATAATATTGCTTCCACCAACTCCTTTGAAGCCATTGTTTCCACTGCACTGTTTTAAAACACTGGCACCAGTTTGTTCCTTGGATGCCATCAAAAAGAGGTGAGGAGAATATGAATGCTCCATACCCCTGTGCATAACTTTCCGTTTGCTCTTCTTGCTATTATTGCCTCTAATTTCTACATTATTTCTACTTCTCAAGGCCTCCATTTCATAGGAGCTCCTGCTCTGCAATGAGGAGGTGTCGTGGGATGTTGAAACATTGCTTGCTCTATGGCTGTCTTCTTCATTTATATCAATCTGACTGCTTCTCCTCTTAAGAACATCATGATCATTCATCTCTACACCGAGGACAGCAGATGGATAACCAAATATTCCCGTCAATCTCTGATTTGGTAAATGACCAAAATCCTTTCAAACAACTTGTTGTTGTTGCTACTGCTTTTGGAGGTTATTACCACTCCCAGCATCAAGCTCCTTAGTGCTATAATGATCCTCCTTTTTATTATTATTTACCTTCTTGTCTTTGAGCCTCCTATGCCTAAACCATTGCTGAACTTGCTTTTCAGACAGTCCCAACTCTTGAGAAAGCTTAGTTTTCATGGGCTCAGAAGGATATTTGTGCTCCACATAGATATTCTCCAAGGCTTTCACCTGAGATGGGGTCTTAAGCTTTCACTTCTGCTCGACAAATCGTTTGTCCTCCATGAAACCCAATTTGAGAACTCCAATCATCCAATCAATCTGCTGCACAAAGAGAATAGAAATCCAAATCCCTCAAAGAAACCAACCAAGATAGGGTATTGGGGATATTTTTTATAATGGGTATTGAAAAAACATGTGAAAAGTGTAATTGCCAATGTGACTGAATGCTTGCCAACCCTCTCTGTAAAGGGATTGTTCCGTGACGGTGCAGTCAAAGGCTTATCACATGATTTAGGCTGGCCAAGGATTTGGCACAAATAGCAGAGGGCTAGAAATTCTAGTAGCATGAGAAGGGGCGGAGAGCAGCAGGAACAAGGAAGGAGTGGGGCATGTACAATGGCATGTTATTAGGTGATATGTATGTAGTCCAAATGCCAAGAAGGCCCCTGGCAATGACAGGTGCCCTCTATTCTGAGAGTCCAAAGCTTTCATCACATTAGGGGAATTTGGGTCCCTTGCAAAACTGGTATTACTATTTCTTTTTATAATCCACATGGGTGTTAAATTTCTCATTTATCAACGTAATAGGTTTCAATTTTAGAGTCAAATGTCAAATGATTAAGGTTGTTTGATAAACTTCTACATTCAAAGTTTTATTTTGTAAGACTTAACAAATTTGTCAGTAGCTGGAGTGTGATAAAATACTTAGTAAGAATTGTGACTCTTCTATGTATAAAAATAGTTGTTCTTTTAAATTCTCCTGCAATCTGTTAAGAGCATATAAACCAACCAAGAGGTCACCCTCTGTTCTGAGCTGGTATAGAAAATTACATTCAATTATAATGGATTTGTGTGTTCTCTTTCCTTGTTAAATCAGGATAGGAGTTAATCTCATTATTAACACGATTCAACTTCTAAACTATTTGGTATATTTGGTATGTTCTCATTATTAACACGATGCGAGCACAACTTGTTAAACTGGTTGTGACAGTAGGATGTATGTTTTCTTTTAACTACTCTTAATTCAACAATTCGATTGTGGAACTATTGATACAAATCCGAAGATGAAAAGCGTAGTAAGCAACCACGAAATGAATGATAATTTGGAATCTATGCTGATTTAGTACACATTGAATCATGATCTTCATATTTGTCTTGAAGCCAATAAGTGCATTCGGTGAATTTAGTGATGTTTACTGAAAGTGTTAAATGAAACCATGTGAAAATTGGCTTGCCCTATAAAGCATGGAGTGAACGGATTGAGAATCTCTTTGTAGACATTCATGCAACCCATTGAATCCAAAACAAGGCACAAGCATAGGAAATGTTTCCTTAATGATTTCAATCTTTGTACTTATTGGAGAAAATCAATAATTGTTTTGAAGTAATTAAACTTTGATTATTAAAAATTGTTAACTAAATGTTGAATTTTGTAGTTGAATTTTTTGATGTATAAAATAAAAATATTTATTATTATTATTATTATTTTTTATTTTTCATTTTATTAATTTGGATAGGCCCCCACCCTGTACATATCCTGAACAAATCCTTGTTGGTGTTTTAGATGAAAACTATATCTTGTAATGTGCTTGGGCTTATATCAGCCAAGGTGGCTACCTGAACAAATCCTTGTTAGTGTTTTAGATGAAAACTATCTTGTAATGTGCTAGGGCTTATATCATCCAAGGTGGCTATCTTTGTACAAATTTTTTGTTGAAACAGCTGCAGAAATACTCCATGAAAGAGCGCATATTGTATTGTCCTCTTTCAGATCTTTTAAGAGAGAAAAGTTGGAACAAACTATCATTTTGGCATTGACCATTGTGGGAGTATTCCTTAAGTGAACATTAATGGAAAGAAATGCCTGGAGCTGAATACACCTAGTTAGTGTTAAATTTGTTAATAGATAGAAAGACCGAGTTATTATTGAGAGAAATCTATAGCCAAAGATGCAGAGATTTATTGAAAGATATACAAAACAGAACAAAATAAATAAAACGGAGATAGAATGCTACAACAAAGAAGAAACTGGTGTATTTCTTGCTATGAAACTGATTACATGGATATCAATTTATAGAGCACTTCTCATTATATGGACTAATAGTTAACTTAACAGCTGCCTTCTACGTGGGCAGGGATGCAGTGTGGGTGGAAGGAGTCTGATAGTGTATTTGGGACAACACTGAAATTATCTTCAACTGTTGACTGGTAAATAGAAAATGTGACTGACCATTTCAACTTTTTAACCAAGATTTGTTAAATACTACAGAATATACAGAGTAAATGTGGGAGAAATTAGTTTTCTTTTTATGATACCATGTGACATTCTAATCTTAACTCATATTTCTAGGCTGCATATATATATATATATATATATATATACACACACACACACACACACACACACACACATATTTTTGTACTAACAAACCTGAACCCAAACCCCTTTTCAAAATTTTTCCATACCGGCCAACCGGTTCTTCAAACTCGAACCCGAACTGGCATCCTAGGTTTTCTTCCAATATTCTCCCCTAATTTTTGCCACAAATGTTAACACATTCATAAATACAAGATTGTTCTTGACTAGACTCTGTCTCTTGTGATCATATCTAGGTCTTCAAACCTATTCAAATTCTTTTTCAAATATTATCTAAAATCTTCGGAATTTTGCTTCAACAATGATGCTTTCTTTAAATATATTCCAACTACTATGGCAATTCCTTCAAAACTTCAATAAGGAACTTTCTGCAATTTTGTGCACTTGATTGTGCTTCTGCTTCAACGATCAACCTTTCCTTATCATCTTTTATCAATTTATTAACTTACTCATCAACAACTGCAGCTGTATGCTTTACTATGATTTCTTGTCTCATGGCTTTCAGATCTCTACCGATTTCCTTTGCATTCTTCAAAATGACCTTTTGGTAGCTTTTTCTTACAACTTGATGCCTTTCTTTTCGATGATTTGGCCATGACTATGGAAATACACAACCTTGTCTCACTCCAACATCTTCAACTATATCTTTATGAGAACACAATATTATTTTAGCCATTTCTTCTATGGCTTTCATCCATGAGAAGCACACTCTTTTCCAATTGACAGAACAAATTAAACCAACAATTGTCACCATTCTTTTCATTTTAGAAGAGAAAACCTACAGGTTCCTCAAAAAGACTAAAAATAACATCTTTCACCATGCTACAACAGTCAAAGCAAGCTATATCTCACCTTAAATCAACACTTATAAACAACAACACTTCACTTTGTGTAGACAAACCTAGTTACTCTGCTGAAAAATAAAACCTACATCTTCTTTATTATTTCTTCACCTCTTATCATTGGCAACTCCACTTGCATTGGCTACAATTTTTGACAAAAATTTCTTTGTTCCTAATGTGTGACAATTCTGAACACCTCCTTTATAGGTAGCTTCTTGTGCCTCCACAATTCAATGACCTTTGACACTACTGTATCTGATCTTCCACCAACCCTGGCTGTATTTAAGTTTTATTTTCCATGCACACACAACTTTTCTCACTGCTGCAGCAGTTCCATCCCCTTACTTTAATATGGACTCTTCATTATCCTATATCCTGGGCCTCCCCAAAGGGAGTTGGGCCCAACCCCAGCTTTGATAGCAAACTGAAAGATATACAAAATAGAACAAAAGAAATAAAACAAAGATAGAATGCTACAACAAAGAAGAAAGTATTGTATTGATTTCTATGAAATTGATTACATAGATATCAATTTATAGAGCACTGCTCATTATATGGACTGATAATTAACTTAACAGTTGCCTTGTATGTGGGCATGGATGAAGTGTGGGTGGAAGGAGTCTAATGGTGTATTTGGGACAGCATTGAAATTATCTTCAACTGATGACTAGTAAATAGGAAACGTGATTGACTGTTTCAACTTTTTAACTAAGATTTGTTAAATACTACAAAATATACGAAGTAAATGTGGGAGAAATTAGTTTTCTTCAGACATTTATGATATGTAGAATCCTATCCCAATAATTAGAAAACTGACATTTTTTTTTTTTTTTAATGTTTTGAACTTCACTTTCAGTAATGCAGATTTTATATTGTTGCTTCCAAAATTTTTGTAATTATTTTTTATTTCAACTTTATTCATGCATGGTTTTCATGTTTGTATTTTCAGGTTGGAAACATGACTGGATTACGATTTTGTTGAATTTGATGGTGTACATACCATATATATATAGATAGAGACAAGGTTCTATTATATTGTTGAAATTCTTGTAATGGCAAGAATGAATATCCTTTAGAGGAACCATAGTTTATTTTTAGAATATTTGTATTATGTGATGATAAACTAAGCATGCTTAAAATTTTTTTAGGAAACATTAAAATTTAATGCATTTAATGTTGTCTTTATTTTTATATGTCAAATTTATTATTAGTTGTGTCTTTATTTTTGTATGTCAAATACATGTATAACATTTATGATGTTTTAATGTTCAATTTATATTTCAAGTAATCCAAGTGATGGGTCATCACTCTATTCTTTTTTTCTTTGGTGATAATTTTTATTAGATCTTTTTGAACAAAATCTGATATAAGATGAAATTACTATGATATGAAAATGACTAACAAAATCTGAATAAATTTCACTAGAACAAAATTCTCTATAGTTTACTAGTCAATATTTTTCTGTTAGATGATTATGTTGATAATTATATTTGTTGTGGCTCCTAAAAATATCTCTAATGAGCTTATAATTGTGTTATATATATATATATATATATATATATATATTTATCTTCATGGAATCATTGTTCTGATAATCCTAGCTGACACATATCCTGGTACATTTTTGGAATTCTGCTAGGGCAGGAAACATTACCATTAATCACATTTTTTAAAGACCATTTTCTTAAATATTGTATTCTTACTTATGGTCTTACAAAATTAGTCAATTTTCTAGCTTGGTTAATCTAATTTATAGATTATTCTTGCCTAGATATGAATATTTTTTTGACATGGTGAATAATTAATGCAAACAATCTGTTCAAAGATGCAACCAGAATTGAAATGCAATAGATACTTCTAACTGGCAATGCTAGAAAACTAATAGGATACAAATCCAAAGAGCCTTCCCCAAAATAATATCTAGTACCATTCATCACCAAGTTACCTTTCTAGCCTTTTATCTTGTATACTAAATAGCTCGCAGAGGGGGCAGGTTGAACAACTGATCTAAACATTTTTGTGTTCCCAATCAGCAGTCATTTTTCATTTTTATTAGCATGGACTATAATGATTATAGAAGCAAAGGCTCTCAAAAGTTAAGTGATCAGAAATTTTGTGGCTTATTATTGGCATATACAGAATGCAATAGATAAGTGTAGTTCCATGATGCGAGTGAATGTGTGAATTTTAAAGTCTAGAATTAATGATGTCTATAAACTTTGCAGAGCTTGATTTTATAATAGTTTTATAATGTTTTTGTATTTATAAAGTAGCATTCCCACCACATGTTTTTCTCATGGAGTGCAACAGAAGTTGTGCAACATCGTCATTCTGTAAAATAGTTTACGTGTCTTGTCTATGCTTCTATATTTTTCACATCCCTATTAGGGTAGTTGCAACAACATTATTACAGAACTCTAGTTTTAGTGCAAGTGGGTCTTTCTCGCTATTCCAGTAGATTGTAGAATACAACATGAGTGAAGGCACAAGAAAATCCTTGTAATTTTTATATTGATTTTCATCTAATTTTTCTGTCATTATTTTATCACAAGCTTTATCAAATTGAATGTTTGTGCTCTTAGCCCCTCTAATATTTGCTTTGTCTTGAAATGTTTATACTTTCATGTCTCTTTCTTCAAATATCTTGCTGATTTACACATTTATTTTTCCTTCATTCACTATTTCTTCTTCTCTTCTGTGGTTTCATCTTTTCTCTGCAATTGAAAATTATAAAAAAATAAAATGAATTGAATTTTTTTTGCTGCAAGCATTGGGCACCTATGTCTATATAAAGTTACTATTCCAGGAAATATAAACCTGTGGTATGTCTCTGCTACTCTTGATTACAGAGTATTCTACTGAAGGGAAATTATTTTCTTGTGCACTATTGAGAATACTATTTTAATATTTATTAAGAAGTGTTTGCTTAAAACTTCACCAGTGCAACCAATATTATAGACACGGTAGTCAGATCTTAAATTTTCAGTGATGTGTTTTTAGTATGATGGTTTAAGACCTTTTTCAATCAAAGTATGATAGAACGTGTTGACTAGTGTTTTGTTTTTGCATGGATCTTATAAAGCTAAACTTGAAGATTTTACGTATAAAAGTTCTATTTTCTGATATTTTGGGTGAGCATTACTTTTTTTTGAGATACATGCTTTCATATATTTCAACAACTATTTATATAATGATCTTAACTAGCATCCACACACTTTTCTTTGTAGCTTTCTATTATGCCATCTTCTTGGTGTTCATACGAAATGGCAGACCAAGTATTTATGTTGCTATTTTTTTGCACTTGTAGTATAATTTTAATGAAATGAAATATTAAACTATGATTTAATAGGTAGAACATAGAGTGATATTTCATATCATTATTATGATGAAAAGATTGAACTAGTTAGTGATGAAAAAATATTTGTTTTAGAGTGATTTACAAGAATTTTTGAACTCCTTTGTGACATCACTAAAACCCTTCAAATTAGTAAAAATATGGTTTTCTCCAATGGGCTATTGAGTCAAGCAACTCATGACATAAGGGTTGAGCGAGAGATTTTGAAGAGAAACCTGTTGCTTAGATGGTTCTTAGCTATGGTCCTATGATGAGACAAACCTCAAAAAATAGTATCATTTTTTTAAACATATTGTAAAAACATAATATTAAACATATTGTGAAAACTTAAAATCATCAAGTTATAAAAAGATATGACTCGTCATATTTATTAGGATTTCTTAGAAATCTTATTGCAGCTGAATAATAATCTACATATACAAATGAAATATCAGGATGATGTCATTGCACATCTTGTAACATAATTCTCAAAAGATGCTTGTTACTTTGAGAAAAATTATTAAATTTGATTAGAAAACCATTATCATCGAAGAAGTCTGATGAAGATTTGATTGAGCTTATTGATAGATAGGAAGTTGAACATCCAATAGGCAAATTTCCGGGAACCAAGAACTTGTTTTATAATAGGTAGGAAGGTGGACATCCAATAGTAAAATTGCTTGGAACCAAGAACTTCCAATGTTGTGGCACCAGCACCAACAAAATTCACACCATAATTGTAGTCATCAAGCCTGCTCAAATATGGTGGAAAAAATTATAGCTCGTATTTTCCTTAACAAAAGTCAGATATGGGATGTCATTTAAAAAAGTCTCTTTACAATGAATCATCAATCCAAAAGGTGGATATATCGCTCAAACTAGAAAAATCAACTTTGAATATATAGTGATTGCATTGGTCTAGAAGGGATTGAAACCCTTGACTTAAGAAAGTGAATGATTCCTCTCAAAGCAAGCGAATAAAGACTCTATTAAGGAAACTTTACCCTTGAAATAAAAATGAATAAAAATTTTCCTCTTTTGTGTATCTCACCTTGAAGCCAAGTTTTGAATGTTTCAAATTTCTTAAGCTGTAACATATCATGCACCTAAGAGTCATGTTATCTTCAAAATGAAGTAATACTCGAGTTAAAAGTTGTACTCTTATTGTTGATAGTACATGATACATTCAGGGAAATAGGACATCATCGTCATCTGAATATTCAGATGAAGAAGCAGCAAGACCTGCTCCAGGGACAAATGAATACTTCAATGAAATGATATATTACCCTTGTAAAAGGTGCCAACATAGGAAACTAAAGAAGCGACGAACTGTTCGTATCCATAGATTGAACTATGGAGTTAATGTAGAAGAGGTACGCTATAATTAAAAAATTATTATTCTTATAAGAAATAAATATACACATTATTCAATATATTACTATTGATCATTTTAATTAGTTTTTTTGATGAAAATCCGCTTCTAGTTCCCAATGTTCCTGAAGAACTAGTGGATGTCACTGATGACAGCTACTCTCAAGATGAAAAACAAGACACATTTATGGATGAAAATGAGTCTGGTGTTAATGAATTTATCCAAGACTTCTACACATCTTCTGAAGAAGTTATTGATTCACCCATAGCTTAGCTGGCTAGGACACCTCTTTTCCCAAATGCAAATACTTCTATATTGGTGACACTTATGTTGTTGTTGAACTTGAAGGTTACACATGGATTGACAAACACATGCTTTACTAATATATTAAGGTAGGATTCGATATTCCTATAAATGAATGCACTAGATGTCTTAAATTTTTTGAATATTGTGTATACTTATCTAATAAAAATCATTTTTTGCCTCATGTAGACTTTTGGCAAACAAGATTCTTCGAAAGGATAATAAGTTGCCTTATTCACACAGAGAAGTATCTTCAGTGATGAAAGATATTGGAATGGAGTACAATACATATGATGCATGTCCAAATGACCATATATTGTACTATGGAAAGAATGAAAATTTGAAAAAATGCCCAATGTGTCACACAGATAGGTATCGTCAAGATCAAGTATCCAAGAAGGTTCCTTATAAAGTACTACAACACATTCCACTGAAGCCAAGGTTTGAGAGGATGTTCAAATGCAAGGATTTGGAAAAATACATGAATTATCATGCATAAGGGAGGAGCCAAGATGGTGTCATGTGTATGGCCACAGATAGCAAACATTGGAAAGAGATTGAGGAAAAATGGCCACATTTAAGAAATGAGCCAAGGAATGCAAGAATTTCTCTAGCGATGGATGGTGTCAATCCTTTTCGAGATCTTAGAACAACATATTCTGTTTGGCCAGTTTTAGTTATTAATAACAATCTTCCTCCTCGGATGGAAATGAAAAAGGAACATACAATGTTAACTCTTATCATACCAGGTACTAGAACATATGAGTTTAGTGCTTTCTTTAAGATTGTATAAAAATATTTCAATTCAATTAAACTCTGATAATAAACTTTTTGTTTATGTAGGGAAGTATCAGGTAAAGGATATGGATGTATACATGGAACCCCTCATTGATGAGCTTCATGAATTATGGGATGGTGTAAATATGTATGATGTATCAAGACCTATCAATGATAGAAACTTTCTCTTTCATGCAATCCTTATTTGGACAATTCATGATGCCCCGGGGCTCTCTATTTGTTGTGGTAATATATTGTGAATTACATTTGTAATTAGTTTTTTCATTTTACCATTTACTAAATATGGTTTCCATACTTATTCTAGGTTTACAAACAAAGGGGAAACATGGTTGTCCATCATGTGGGCCAAAGACATGGTATAGGTAGTCAAAGGATCTCAATAAAACTGTTTATGATGAGTATAGACAATTTTTGTCACAAAATCATCGCTATCGAGTGCGTAAGAAAAATAAGCTCAATGGAAAAGAGGTGGAAAGGATGAAGCCAAGAAGGATGAACCCTTCTAGGTGGAGACCACTATATGGCAAAAAATAAGGGTCGAGATTTCCACTAGGAATGAAAAGAATTTCTATTTTCTACAAATTAGAATATTATGAGAACTTGCCAATAGCCCACCTATTTGATACTATGCACATTGGAAAAAATGTGGCAGAGTGTTTGTGGAAACATCTAATTGGAACCAACCTCGAAGCACAAATAAAGTTACAAAAGGATCTCCAAGTTTTCAATATTATGCCGAACATGTGGTTTCATGAAAACAACTCATTTGTTCATGCTCCATCGATTTTTACATAAAAGGAGAAAGAAAACATCATTGATACAATGAAAAGCATAAGGTTTCCTTTAGGTTTTGGTGTGACATTAAAGAAATTAGTCACAAGAGATGGATCAGAGTTCTCAGGGCTAAAAACACATGATTGGAACAACAGGATAAAGGTAACTTTGTAGAACGTCATATTTTTTGGAAACATAATTAGAAATTTGTTTATCTTAGTGATAACATAAGTTCATGCATAATTTAACTTTGCTTTTGCTAATGGTCATGTAGTATGTGTTGCTCGCAGCAATACCAAGCACCTTTGATCGTGATGTCACATTAACTATTTACAAAATATCCAAATATTTGAATTATGTTTCATATCCATCATGCATACTCTTCCATGACCCTTATCCTTTGAATTACATTATTGGTAATACCTTTATATACTTTTATACCTTTAGTTTTGAACAAATAATAAATCTTCATCATAATACACGTTAATATGTGTAGGCGGGTTTCATCTAAAGAGATACATCAAGATGAATTGAATTACTGGAAGAGGAATGTTCCACTTTTGATGCGTGATATTCAAATGTACTTCCCACCAAGCTTCTTCAATTCTCAAGAGAACTACCTTGTACACCTAGTAGAAGAGATTGAATTATGTGGTCCTATCCATATTCGAACAATGTGGCTTGTGGAGAGATATATGAAGGTTCTAAAACAATTTGTGAGGCAAAAGGCTTGACCGGAAGGGTCTATGGTTGAGGGGTACATGGTTTTCTAGACAATGGTTCATTTGAGTGAGTACTTACCTGAATTGCATCTTGAAGCACCGTGTTTATGGGACTATAAGCAACCTCAATCATTTGAAGGAGAAAAATTAGAGGGTCAAGGTACTTCAAAGAGGATACAAGGTACACAAAAATGTTGGAAGTAATTGTTTTTATCTTGAATTTTATAGCTTTAAATATGATTAATTCATTGAACAATTCTATTTTTTGTTACAGATGCTAAGGAGTGGGAGTCATTGCGTTTGTATGTTGCATACAATTCTGACTTTATGTTGGAATGGATGGATAAGTACATTAAACAAAAGAAATTAGAGGATGAAAAGGCATGGACCAATATATATAATAGACATGGTCGAAACACTTCTCAAGGACTTATTGCAAGCCATAAAATAAAATGGCCATATAGATGCTCGTGGAATTGGCTAAAGACCAATATTGAACATGAAGCAACAAAAAGGAAAAATAGAGTAACACAACAACAAATTGATTTTGTTAAAGGATCTAGAAATGGGGAGGTGATACATATCTATTAACATATTCCAGTTATTTCATAATTATCTTTTTAACTTTGTTATCCTTAAATCTAATCAGTTAATATTTATATGAATGTAGGTAACATATTACAAAGGAATGTGGAATTTCGGTCATCTTTTTTGCATAAAAAAGGTTGATGACAAGAGAAAAACTTATGATTATGGAATTTCAGCATCATTTGAGGTGGAATGTCATTCACATGCAAATGATAGACGACCAATCACAAGCACACTTCACTATTATGGAGTGTTGGAAGATATTATAGAGCTTGATTTTATATCTTTCAAGAAAGTTATTTTTCGTGTTGAATGGTACAAGCTTATCAAAGTGGGTGAAGAAAAAACTATAGTGCTACATAAGAAT
>MU224980.1:2079-21475 GCA_018584345.1 Thuja plicata | reverse complement strand
GTCAATTGTATCTTATGAGTCATTATACCTTATAATTTGGTTATATTTGTTTATGTAGGTTCATCAATTTCTAAAGGAAGCTTCAGAGGAGGACCTAAAATATGCTTTACTACATGGTTCCCAAGGCCTTTGACAACATATGGTAGATCAAGGGGAGAAATTAGTCACTGGTCATGAATCTGAGGTAAGTTCTTTATAATATTTTATGACTTGTGCAATAATTAATTAGATGTATTATGTATTCTTTTAGACTATAAATAAGCTTTATTCTTTCTTCTTCACCTTCCAACAAGGATGCAACCTTGAAAAATTGCATAGGAGTATGCTCTGCAGATGATCTTCTATTTGAGAATAGAACAACTTGCTTGTCTAACTTGTAGGACTTGACTTCTACTAGCAATTTAAGTGTTTTTAATTCAATCTTCCTTTTATTTTGTATCAATAAATTTATCTAGATTAATGCATCTTTCATTCTTATTATCTTTTAAATGTTTATAAACTACATTTTTATCTATAAACTTAATTGTTAGCAAATTAACTAATTTATTATTTCATTATATTTTCTAATTGAGTCCCATTTCTATTTGCTTTGAACTTCAAATTCTGAAGATTGAAGTTCTAAGATCAAATATCCAGTTATAGTCTTGCCTCTTCTTGAGACTCAATTAGTATTTACATTCCATTGAGAGTCTTGAGAATGACAAGATCTGCCTCCTTCAAAGCAGTACAATCTATATTTACTTTTCATTGTACCTTCTCAATTGAAGAATCTACCAAATTCAATTTTCCTTTCAACTTCTTAATATTTTACCTATGCTCCTTTACTAGCTCCATAAATTCTTTTAGATTGTTCATAAGCTTTATTCTTTCTTCTTCACCTTTCAACAAGGATACATCCTTGACAAAATGGATAGGAGTATGCTCTGTAGATGATCTTCTATCTCAGAATAGAACAACTTTCTTGTCTAACTGGACAACCATTTTCTCAGCACCAACTCTCTGTTATTCAGCATGCTTAAGATTATCTTTCAATTCACAAGCTTCGGTCTGGGCAGTTGCCTCCATCTCAATTGCTTTCTTTATAGCAGCTTCTAGGCCCTTTTTAGTGGTTTGCAGATCACATATTCATATTTTTTCCTTCATAAGACAAGTAAAGGTTTCAACTGGTTCATTTTTTCTTGATTCTTAAAACTTCCAATAATCTTATGATGCAGATAAATCATATAGAAGTGACTCAAGAGTGCTTAGTTTGTTGAAAGTCTGAACCCTCTTTTCTTGCATTTCATTATCGGATGTTTGAAGTGCATCAATCTGCTCCTTTTTGTACGTAATTCTTTTCTTTAGAACCTTTGAATATTTTCTATTGTCTTCCATCTCCTTTTAAGATTCCTCTAGAATATTCAAGCCATCAACAAGTTGAGTAATTTCATCTACTTTTTTTTTCTCAACAAAAAGCTTGGATTTTGCCAAATTCAATTCCTGTAGAAGAATGTTGTCCCTGTTGGCCATGATTTCAATATTCGAGTCCTTAATCCTCTGTACCTTGGCTTCTTTTTCAACCTATTTTCCTTTTTCTATATTTGAGAGATGGACAAGTTCCTCTCTGTATTTCTCTGATTCTTGCAGCCTATTTACAAGTTTCTCATGCTCCAACTACATAGCTTGAAGTCTTGTCTCCTTCTCTATGATGCTAGACACAAGTGTTGTAGATTGACCACAAAATAATTCTAGATCACCTTCTATCTTATCCTTAATCATTTTTAGGTTATCCATTGATTCTCCAAAAAATTGAAGCTTGACATCCATCTCTTTAAATTTGTTTTGCATTTGGTGCTCTTGTTCGTGCAAAAACTTAAGTTTTTCTTCATTCTGTGAACTCAAGATAGGGATAGATGCCCAAGAATTGTGTATATTAATTGTAGAATCCATCGCAATTCTTTTTCTATTTTTAGTCAACCTTTTCCTGTTAGTAGTCAACATTTTCAGATGAACGTGACTTAAGTTCCTCTAGCTTTTTTAGTTCAAGATCCCCTTTGTCTTGTTCAAAATGCGCATCAAAATTGTCAACTGGATTCTGAGTTCCCTGGTAGGCTTGTCCGTGTCCTTGATTCATGTCCAAAATATCTCCATTTACTCCTGATAGAGATTTTATCTTTAACATAAAATCTCGTCTCCTTGAAGAAAAGTGTCCTCTCATTCTGCAAATACTCTGATTCTTGTACAGTTTTCTGCCATGCTAGATTCACATATTGTTTTTCCATTTCCTTTATTTTGGATTGGAGATTGTCAACCTCTTTCATCAAAAAACAAAAGATCCGAGGAGAATCAAGATTTTCATCAATGTTTACACCAAATCCACTTGCTCTGCACCATAAATAACACTTCCCTTGCATGAAAAGAGGCTCCACTGTCACCACTTCCAGAAAAATGAACCTTTGCCTCTGGTTGCAGCTTCAATTCCTCAGGGGAAGTAAAACATGTAGGATTCCTTGTTACAATCTGAATGTTTTTAGTCATATTGTCATGTTTTATGTTTTAGTCATAATTAATTAGATGTATTATGTATTCTAATAAGATAAATTGCGTTGTGTATAGGAAGCCCAACAATCAAACTCATCATGTAGTGAGCATGAAGAGGAGCTAGAGGAACATGATGAATTGATTGTTGCACATAATGATTCGATTGACATTCCTGAACCTCAGCAGGAAACAATCCACGAATTTCAGCAAGTGGGAGACAAGAATAATGAGGGGGCAGCTCAATGTAATGAACAATCCACACCCACAGTTAGAATAGTGCCTCGTAGAAAAAGGAAAAAAAGAAAGAGGACACAAAGATTGATAACACTTGATGACTCCGAAAATGGTATGATTCTTTGTTTTATGCTATATTTTCGTGATATGACAGCAACTTTGTATGCTATCTGTTGTGTCTAATTGTTAGAATAAGTCATTTTTATCTTAGAATGTTTCATCTTGCATGCAATTTTAAAGAAATACAAACCTCTACCAAATTTTTATTCTCTGCTGGATTTGTTTTCAAGAGGCATCTAACAATCACCAACAATGAAAACTTCAGCACACCTTAGGATCACCAACATACCTCTTGCACTCTTTGGAAACATAATGCTCCAGCTGTAAATGCTCCAGTTAGTCATTGATATCCTTTCAATCATAATGCTCCAGCTATAAACATACTATCTGTGTATTTCATCCAAAGTAATATGTCCACCAAACTGCAAACTTGGAAACATTAATGTGAAGCAAGACAGAGTGATACATCACTGCACCTTGTGATCCAGACGTCAAACAAAAATATTGCAATTAGAAAAAGGAAGAGATAAGAACAACATCAATTCCTTGTTACAAAGGGATCACTGTTAGGACACAACTCAAAAACCAGCTGAATTTTGCCTAGCAATAACAACTAAATTTGCCATAATTTGGGGAAGTATTTCGCCCTCAATGTTTTGCAAAAGCATTTGCAAGTGTGATGAAAATGCTGTAAAAATTAAACCTCTTTAAAAGACCATAAGCCTTACTTTTAATGATCAAAATGTCATAATTATACATACACCTATGCCAGTCAACCTTGTAAGCCAAACAAAGAGCTTGAACTTGCTGGAATAGTTTTTACCAATATCACATGTCAAACAGATAGGGAACATATTGATGCAGTGGCATCCAACACTATATGAAGCAACCTACTATTTTAGAGCAGGTGATTACAATTGGCAAAATTCCTTTTATTGAAATTCCTTTAGTGTAATTTGAAGATGTGGAATTGAACGAGATTAATAGTAGCAGCTATTGGAGGGTGGCTCTTTTATTTCAGCACATGCTTGCTTTCTTTTTATAGTCTTTTCTCGATGGAAAATTATGGTGACAATTGTAGTCCTATGCCTTGGCCATTTTCTTTTTTTGCAAAGATTGGGGATTCTTGATCTAGATAAGGGAGATGAGGCATTTTGACCAAGACTAAAGGTGAGAAATAAGAGTTTGTATTCTGTAGTGAGTCTGTAAAGTTGTTTTAGATTTATTGTAGTGTGGTAAAATAATAGAAGGCTATGCACGTGCAGACCTAGATTTTTTTTGTGTTTAACTATCAATGTTTTTTCTGGTTCGATGTTATTATCTTATATGTTTTTAGGATGTTGAGGATAATTGAGTTGTTCATATTGATATATTTTTATAATAGAAAAATATACATAAAATTTCTTCTTTTCCTTTCTACCCCTAGTCAAACTTTTCTTTATGTCATATTAGGCTGCTTGGATCATCAGACCTTCATTGGTGTTAATGTTTTATTGCTGTAGAAGAAATCATTTCTACTTGTGATGCGTATCGAGTATTCATTTCTACCTTTGGGCCATAAATTTAACTTCCTAGAAATATTGTTGATTTGTGATAAAAAACTTGGGCAATTCACTCATGATTTTACTTGCTGGCAATTTTTCATAGAAACTCCAGCTAAGAAATTGCTTACAGAGCTAGAAAAATGTTAAAAGATTCATTTTCTTACAAGTTCTTTGTCATGTTGATGACATTCAATGTATTTGGAGTTTATTTTCTATAATTGTGAACACATTTTTGGTAGCATTGGCAAGGTATCTGTAACAGTGTAACCTATGAATTAACAATATTGTTGTGTATCTTATTTATAGATTTTTGTTTTGTTTTCCCTTCTCATTCTAGTGTTTTCTTATCCTTAAATTTTTTTCGGTATTATTTACTAGCTATCTAGCTGGTAGGGCTTACATTTTATGATTTTAAATTTATAGGCATTTTTATCCCTTTTCTCCAAGTTGGATAAATGACTATCTCTATCTTAAGCTACTCATGCATTTTGGAGCCCAATTGATCATTTAATGTGACGAGTTTTGTATATGTGAGCAACATCATTTGATTAATTATGTTATATACTTACACTTCACTCTTCTTTTCTATGTTTCAGGCTACAAGAGAAACATGAAGAATATGAGATGCTTCTTGCCAGGTTGAATATTTTCTATCTTTCAGGCTACAGGAGAAACATGAAGAAGACGAGATACTTCTTGTTCAGTTGAAAAATATTGTTGGACAGTTGTATATTCTAGATATGGCAAGTTGAAAATAATACAGCTCCAACATGTTCAAAAATAAATATTCCCTTCTAGTTGTCTTCATAAAAATATGTAGCTAAATAAAAGAGCTTTTGTGCTACACCAAATTGGTGGACATGTTAGAACAATGGTTATATGTTGTATCCATGGCATGTTTTTTTGGTTGTGGAGCATCTCCCACATTATTTTGTAAAATACAGAACATTGGAAATAATTACAAGAAATATGACATTTCTTATCAAGTTAGTTTGTTATGCGAATTTGTTCATTGTTTTGTAAGAAACAAAATTTTGAAAATAACTATAGTGAATATTGTATTATTGCTATTTGGAAACATTGAATGTTGAGAACTACAATAAAAATGTTTAAAATCAATTATTTATTTTTTTAATACATTTTTCCATAATGTCTCTATAGAGACAATATTTGGGATTTAAAGACAAATTGTCTCTCTAGAGACAATAGTTGGAATTAAAGCCATATTGTCTCTTGAGGGACAATATGTCTTCACATGCCAAATATTGTCTCTAGAGAGACAATTTGTCTTTAAATCCCAAATATTGTCTCTTAAGAGACAAAAGTGAAATTGTCTCTTAAGAGACAAAAATACTGTTGTTTCATATTGTCTCATAGAGACAATTGTTTAAGACAATAATTTGAGACAGAGATTTAAAGACAATTCTAAAGACAATATATAAGTTTTTTTTTGTCTTAAGTTGAGACAATTTGCTCAAAAATTGTCTAAAAAAATGTCTTAAAATCCCCCTCTATGTAGTAGTGCACGTTTGCGACATCAATTTTGGCCATCTCTTGAGGCTTGTATATGATTTTTCTCATCTCCTTGCTTTCATAGCCACAAATCACCTTTCTTACAACCGCCTCAACTTTTTGTTTGTTTCAAATCCGTAGCCTGGGCTCAAATAACAGTCAAACATTAGAAAACTAATCTCCATACATGGGCGACATTATAAAGGGAACTCCATGAGTTATGATTTTAAGTGATTTCTCCTTGTAGTGCCTAATGAAGAATACCATATGTATGTTTTTTGGAATGAAAGGGACATAGTAAACATTAAAATTTATAGTTATATAGATTTTCCTGGATTTGATTGTGTGCAATAGTTTCGTATAAATATTTAAAATTTATCTTCTTGATGATGAATTATAGAATGTGATACAAAAATATTGCACACAATCAAATCCAAAAAAAACTATATCATTCTAAATAATAGATTGTAGAAATCTCTTTCACATTATATTTTCAATAAATTATGAAATCTATGATATGAACTTGAACTTTTGACAATGAAAATTTCTTACATTCATTCAGAGTACTCATCAAAGTTAGATTCAAACAATATATAGAAAACTGTGCACGTAGCATGAGAGAGAAAAGACAAAAATAATTTATTCCAACAATACCCATGTGAAATCTGCTGATGGCACAATGGACAAATTGAATGAAATCATGAATGAGTATTGGAATTGGAAGGGTATGTTTAACGAAACAGTAGGGACGCAGCTGTGCAAGTGTTGCATAAGTATCCTGATGACAAAAATGATTATGAACAGCATGAATCTTCAACCTATGTCAATGCTCCATTACTTGGTTCTCTACCTTACTTGGCCCATTCTACTCGCTCTTCAAGAAAGTACTTGGTCTCTATCAATAATAGCGTGGTTAAAGACTATGTATAACTAGTTTTTCTATAATATATAGTCTGATACAATTCGAAGGATTAAGGGGAAAACGCAGACAAACTTAGAAATCATATTAAACATCATTAAACATTACATTGGCTCTCTCAGAGCTGCTGCTCTAATAACTTGGAGACAATAGAGACTTAGTTACGTTATGATGAAATTGAATTTTTACAAAATCACAACTTTGGGCTGGACTTTACCAAGACTGTCAATAGTATGAATTTCTTTAAAAAAAACCTAAAAATTAAAAAATCTTGTTTCAACTAAAAATTAAAAATCTTCTCAAACTATAATTTGTAGTTGATGTTATAATATATTTAAATAATATATAAAACTACATTAAACATTTTCATGAATCGATTTTAATCTTCTTTAATATATACGAGAAAATGTATCGATTTCAATCTTCTTTAGTATATACGAATTGTAATTGTATGAAGAACATTTTTTATCAACTTATTCCACTTAATGTTAAGACGATTCATAGAATGATCTTAGGGTTTCAAAAATTAAACTTTTGAGCTTTCTTTATATAGCTATATGGAAAAGCTAAAATCGTGTAACTACCCTTACGAAGGTATATATATGCAAGTTTTTATTGTTTATTGGGCTACAATAAAATGAAACATGTTCAATCAATATCATTACTTACCCATCTCATTCATAATACACATTCTTCTCACTATTCACAACCATCTTCTATACTCTTTTTCATATATTCACCTTTTATATGCCTACATAGTCACAAATGTTCTAAGGGTAAGAAAATACACTCTCACCAATTGCTCTACGAAAAGCATTCTCCTACCCAAGATAGAGGAAGTGTATCAATATTTGTTATATCAAACTCCATGCAAACAATACATTGAATTTTAACGACTTTTTTTGTTGTCTTCGTGTGCGACTTAACTAATTATAGCTATAAGTGGTCATTTGAAAGCATCATTTGGAACCTACTTAAAGATAGGTTATTGATTTAGGAATAATGCAGATGCACAAAGAGGATTATCCTTAGGGCTAGTTCCAAGAGGAGCTACCAGGATTGATTTAGTTGGGGTTATTGATTTTCTGATAGATGTGAATATCTTTAAGTATATAGACTAAAAGCCTGGAATAAAACTAAATTTGGGAATATCTTTGAAAATAATATTATTTTGGAAAGGAAATTGCAATCTCTTAATGAAACGGTTTTTTTTAAATGGTATGGACAAAAATATGTATGAGGAAGAAAAATATCTTATAAAACAATATGAAGATGTGCTTGCTAAAGAAGAGATCTTCTGGTGACAGAAATCTTGAGAAACCTGGTTAGTTGAGGGAGACAAAAATATTAATTTTTTCCACAATATTACTAAACAATGTATATGCATAAATATAATTACATCAATTAAAGGTATGGATAACTATGTTCTTGATGACCTAGATTGTATAGCTAGTGATGCCGTCAAATTATTCAAAGATATCTACCATTCTGATCACATTCCAAATTTAAATAATCAAGGAGACATTATAGAAAATATTCCTAAACTTAGTTTGGAAGATCATAACAAACACCTGTACTAGAAAGATTCACAAATGTAGTGGAAAATGTCCTTAAAAATATGAATCTAGATAAATCATTTGGTCCTGATGGCTTTCCCACAAGTTTTTTTCAAACAAGTTGGAGATTTATTGGGGATCAAGTTACATCTTCCTTAGATGGGATTAGAAACTCTGGGTACCTCTTAGAGGAAGTAAATAATACTTTCTTATCCCTAATTCCCAAAAATGAGAAACATGAAACTTTTAGCGACTATCGTCCTATTGCATTATGTAATAATTTATGTAAATTATTCCCTAAAACTATAGCTAGAGACTAAAAAAGCTTCTACCATTTATTATAAGTGATGATCAAAGTAGTTTTGTCCTTGGTAGATCAATTTATGATGGTATTATAATTGCTCATTCAAAGCTATTCATTCTATCCATAGTGATCAAAATCCTAGTATGCTAATTAAATTAGACATTATAAAAGCATATGATAAAGTGGATTGGATATTTTTGAAGAAATGTCTTTCTTCTTTTGGATTCACAAATAAATGGGTTAACCTTATTTATGCATGTATCTCTACTCCTGAATTGTCAATATTGGTTAACGGTTCCCCTGAAGGTTTCTTTGAAATCAGAAGAGGAATCAAACAAGGGGATCCTACTTCCCCTTTCCTTTTTATTATAATGGCAGAGGCTCTAGGTAGATCTATTAACAGAGCAAGAGTAGATGATAGAATAAAGGGCATTCAAATAACTAAGGATTTGGAATCTACCACCCATCAAATTTTTTTTGATGATAATATGCTCTATGGTCAAGCTCTATAACTGAGGCTAAAGAGTACAAAAAGATCCTAGATCAATATGCTTTAGCTTCAGGACAGTAAATCAATAAAGAAAAATCAGAAATATTTTTCTTTAATACTCTTCCTAATCAACAATAGGAAATTAGTAAGACTATGAACTTCAAAATAGGCACCCTTCCTTGTAAATACCCAGGGATTCTTCTTGACCGTGGTACAAGATCTTCCAAACTTTGGAATCATAATTTAGATAAAATTAGAGTAAGAATGGCCTCTTGGAAAGGCAAATGGTTAACAACTATAGTTAGGGCAATTATATTCCAATCTGTCATGTCTGCACTACCCATATATCAACTTGCATGTTTAGATCTTCCTATTAAAAAGACGAACAAACTCAAAAAAAATTTGAGATCACTTTTCTTGAAAGGTTCAAGGGAAAAAAATAAGATTTCCTTATTGGCATGAGACAAGGTTTGTAGGCCAAAAGAAGAGGGGTTGCAGGCATCAAAGATATAGAACTTCAAGGTAAAGCATTAGGGGCCAAATTAATTTGGAGAATGTTTAAAAATCCCAACCTTAAATGGGTTAGAATTCTATCTCATAAATACTTAAGTAATCGAGATCCTATCAATATATTTTCAGAAAAAAACCCCCTAGAGGTTCTATAATTTGAAATTTTATCCTAGATTGTAGATTCATTATTCAAGATAAGTTCACTTGGAACCTATGATTTGGGGAGCATGCCCTTTTTTTCTCAAACTCTTGGGAAGGATACAAATCTTCACAACTTATGGGAAATTGGGATCAATCTAAATCCATTTCAGAAAATAGCTAGGGAAATAAAGTGAAAGATTATATAACCTTTGATAAGGAATATCGGTGGCAATGGAACAATAGGAAACTATTGAATCTTCCCCAGGCTAAAGAAGTTAGCCTTTGCTCCATTTTGAAATCTAAGATCTGACAAATTAATCTAGGATAGAAGCAAGATTGATAAATATAAGGTAAAATATGGATATAGCTACCTTAGATCCAAACTGTCATGTCCTATGGACCATCCCCCACATACCCTATTTTGGAGAAAAGATGGGATATTCTCCTGGTTAGTTTGGAATAGAAATATTCTTACAGCTAATCATTTCAAACACATGGGCTTTCTTGGTCTTAGTAGATGCCCTCTTTGTGAGAATCATGAAGAGTTTGTAGACCACCTTCTCTTGGTATGTCCCTTCCCCGTGCACATTTTGAATTGGTTATGCCTTCCAAAGGGCTGGATATCTTCTTTCCTTAATTTTGTCTCAAATTTCCTTCTATCATGGCTTTCCCTTAATAAAGGAAGTATATATAGCTCTATATGGATTTAATCCCCTTCTATTATCCTTTGAGAACTATGGAAGGAGAGGAATCAAAGAATCTTTCAAGACATAAAAATGGATTGTAATCGGCTGATAAATAAAATAGAGAGCTCTATCATTGAATATACTAATTATAGAGTAATGAATCAAAATAAAAAGAATTTGGTTATGACCTATTGGGATGAAAAATGAGAAATAGATGGATTCATCTCAAGATTTCCCCATTCATTGGCTTTGTGGGTCTTTCCTCATCTCTGTATAATGGTTAATAATGCAAGATATACAAAAAAATACAACAAGCATTTAGAGATACCATCAATACAATTACCAATAAATAACTAATTATCAATACCAATGAGAGGCACAAAGTACCATACCAGAATACGAGATTGGCGAGGAAATGTTTATTTCTATTTCTATTACAAAAACCAACAACTCCATACAATAAACCAAATCATATATATAATATTCGGTTGGTTGGGGAAACCAATGTATGCACCTCCTTCCTCCTAACTACCCTCTTGACAAACATAATTAAGTCTTAATACAAAATGACTTTATTTCATACTACATATATCCCCCCCAAAAAAATTGTCATCTTTCAGACGACTATACAAAAGGAAAATCAGACTTGAGAGTTGGGTTGCGAAGACATCCCTGGAATCGGAGCTTGTTCCCACAATGCATCCATCTTTTTGACTTCAGCTACTACCAACTTCTCTTATAGTCCAGCTCATTCTGTCTTCCATTGGGTTTCCCACATAGCTTTTTCTTCTTCCCAATCCTTCTTCATTTGATTTGTGAAATATTTTTCTTGCTGCAGTTGCATGTATGTCCTCTTGAAGGCCACCTCCATTTCTTGGAGTGTATGTAAGATGGGTGGCTGCTCTTGTACCTCCACTATGATGCCTGGGGCTGTCAAGATTTCAGCTACTTCTTTTTTGCAACCACTCTTATAGGGTAGGCTTCAATCTATGTGGCACTCCCCCTTCATGAATATTTCCAAGGACTCTACTGCTCTGACTATTGCTTCCATGTTCTAGCTTTTGGCCTGCTAGATGATTTCCTTCATGGTGTGCTCCATATTTTGCAACTCTTTAAGGAATTTTGTTCCTTTATTCTCCAATGAGATCATTTTTGAATCCTGTCCTCTGGTGTGCTGTATTCCCATTATGTTCTCTCCTTCTATTTTTCTTGGCAGTGGAAAGGGTGGTGATGGCGAGGTTGGTGATGCCATCCCAACTTCATCTAGCAATCTATCTACCTCATCCAACACTGTGTCTTCTCTAGCCTCACTCTATATATCTTTTTTGTTCTCTGCAGCATGTACCACCAAGGCTAGTGGGTGGGCCACTTCTATACCTTGGGGTGTGTGGAGTCTAATCTTGTGTCCCTCTATTTTCTGCCCCCTTAGGTCTATGACCTTAGTATGCACCTTCTAGTCTGTTGGAATGAGTTTGGCCATGCCAGAAAAAGAAAGTCTTATGGCTCCCCATTTAGGTCACTTTTGCTGTCCGCTTCCCTCTCCTTCTGTACCAGGAATGGTACTAAATCCTTCCATACTAGGAATGGTATGGACTCCTTCCATACTCGGGATGGTATGAACTCCTTTTGTACTAGGAATGGTATGGTCTTCTTCTGTACTAGGAATGGTACAATCTCCTTCTATACTAGGAATGGTATGGCCCCTTCCTTCTTAGTGCTCATGGTGGTTCTGTGAATCTCTGCATACTCTGGTATATCTCTTGGCAGTGGTCCTTCCCCTTGTGGTAGAAAGGTGACATCTCAGGGTGTGTCCTTCAAGTGGCTGAATTTGATTTCCTTATCTTCTAAGTCTAAAGAGGTGTTCGTACTAACCTCATCCTGAACTGTCATCACCCACCTCATCACCAACCTCCTCCTAGATTGATCCCTCACTATGTGCTGGTTGTTATTTTGTTACCTGTCTTTGTTTTGTTGTCCTTGGTTCTCCTCCACCTCATGTCCTGAAGGTGTCTAAGTGCAACCAGTATGTGATGGCTGGTTTATAAGGTTCCACCCTATTGGCTGGAACTAGCCCTCCCTTATAATCAACAACCACTTGTGTACGGACTGCTTCCAAAAATAGTGCTATGGCATGATGAGGCATATAAAATACCTTATGTTTTAGTTCCATTAATTCATACAATCATTCTTAAAGGAACTATGCCCAATTATATATATGTCCCCTGTTCAACCCATCCACTACTGGTAGCATCTAGATGGCTATATTTGATGTGTGGCTTCCAGCAGTGAGTTTACTCTTCACCAAGTCCACAATGCAATGCCATTATTTATTGGCTATAAAAAATTTCTTCAGGCCTCTACTGTTCTTCTTGTTGAGAATGCTTCCCCATTCCTATTTGGTGAGATCTTTCCTGCATATTAAGTCCAACCATTTCTTCTTTTCCTCCATTGGCATTGGGGTTTTAGTGAGTTCTTCTCCTCAGTTAGGTATTCCAAATACCTTGTTTATTTCCTTAGAAGAGTAAGAAATAGTTACAGTTTGATGAGAGTACCGGATTACATATTTGTGAGCCTGTCTATCATAACCAACCACCATAGTTCGCAATATCAGTTCAAATTGTTTTGAATAAAAAATAGGCATAAAAATGATTTTGTCTACCTTTTCTTTCTGTAAAGCTCCCTTTAGGGTGTGCTGGTCTTCTGCATTCTCCCACTAGGCATGACATCCACTACCAATTATACTCTCAAAGCTGATATTGGCATCCATAATTCTTTCCATGCTCTTTCCTTTATCCTTCTTGCTTGTCATTTTTTTTACCTTCTTCACCTGTAATGCTGGATTTTTCTTCTTGGAATCATTAATTTTTCCCTTACTCAGGTTCCCAACACTTATCTTTACCATCTTTGTTTTTAGAGCCAACCCTTGTATGCTTTTATTAACCATTTTGCAGTTTCATACCTCCTTCTACCTAACCTCCATACATCGTACGGCTTTTGTACGATAACCTCCTCCCTCCTGTCATCTGTACGCTGTACGATCTAACTCCACATATGACCTCCTTTGAGCTCCTTCTACCATATGACATACGACCTTAGTATGACTAGCCTATTTCCCATATGGCGTACGATGTACTCCCAGTCTATACGACCTCCTATCCACTGCAACTTCCGTATGTCGTACGACCTCCTCCTTGGATATGTCATCTGTACGACATACAGCCTACCTCCCATCCGTACGACCTCTTCATGATGGCTTCCATGTATCTACCACCTATACATTGTACTACCTGCCTCTTTTCTGTACACTCTCCTTGGATCTGCAACTACTGTACGGTCTGTGACCTCTTCACCGCCACTTCCTTCACTTTTCTCACGGCTGCAATATGTTTTCTCCCACTTTCCTCTATTTGAACTAATTATAATTCCCCACTTGATTCTTTTATAAGGCTCATTGATGTTAGGGTTTTCTTTTTTCATCTCTCCCATCAGATTTTCCTTGCCTTTATCTTTTCTTTCATTTATTATGTCTAAGTGACATATGGGATGTATTTCTATTCTCTCACTATAAAGCCTTAGTTTGGATCCATTTACTAAGTCTTTTAAGGGATTGTTATCCAATGTGGATAATTTTATAGCTCCATTATCCTGTACCTCCATAAATTTATAGGGTCCCAACCAGTGTACCTTGAACTTGCCTGGCTTAATTTCATTTTTTTCGTTAGTTGAGTACCAATTGGTCGGGTTTAAAATTCATTTTCTTCAGGTGTTTGTCATGCAAAAAATTTCATCTCTCTTGTGCCACCTGGGTGGCCCATTGGGAAAGTGTCCTCCTTTCATCCAATTTTAATAAAGTACTAAGTCTTTCCTTTAGACTTTCTGTATCTCCAAGTCTTTGCTCAACTACTATTCTCAAGCTCGATACTCCATATTCCATAAGCATTACAGCTTCTTGCCCAAACATTAAGTGGAAGGGTGTTTGCCCAGTGGTGGCCTTGTAAGTGGTCCTGTATGCCCACAAGACTTCTGGTAGTCTATCTCCCCAATCTCTTTTTTCAACTCTACAATTATTATATAGGATTGATACTAATATTTTGTTTGTGGCACATATTGGCTGGTATAAACTCAATTTTGATGGAGCATCATGCGGAAATCCTGACTTGGAGCTTATAGGGTATTGTATTCATGATTTTAAAGGTAAGAAAGTTGCAAATATGGGAAACTTTATAGGCATAGAAACTAATAACTGGGAAAAATTAGAAGCCTTAGTAGGAGGCCTCATTCTATGTAAAAATCTAGGCATTAAAAACTTAGTCATAGAAGGTGATTCTACAATTTTAATTAATGCCCTTAGGAAAGGCTCTCTTCTTAACTAGAGACTTTATTCAATCTTATCAAAACTATGATTTTATGCTAGTTTTTTTTATAATATAACCATTAATCACATTTATAGGGAAGGTAATATCAGAGCTGATTAATTAGAAAATATGGTCATTGAGAATTATCTCGAAGAGTTACATTCTTAAGTTTGGATATAATAAATTTTTCTCAAACTTGTTCTTAATTTTGTAGAGAAGTATCCTAGTAGACCTGTCAAAAACACTACTATTTAAATACCATATATTTCCTACATAATCATACATTAATTTTTTGATCTTTTTGCCTTTTACTTATAGATATAAGCAATACAGGAAAAATAAGAACTTACACTTTCTAAAGAAATTAAAAAGTTATATTACCCATGATTGAGCTACAATCCCTAGGAAAATCTGAGAGCTTTTACAATATCTTTTAAGATCCCATGATAGCTTTAAATACTCCTTATATTGGTTTTTTTCTTACTCATCATAACTCAAAAAACCTGCGGAGTCCCAAGACTCTCGAATTAAATCCATTATGACTTAACATGATGTGATTAATAATGACAATTTAAAACCTAATTAGGGCCACCTCTTCATCATTTTGAAAGTCTTTAATGAGTTAGTTGCGTAATATTTCTCTAGATACTTCTGGATGAGCTAATTATATGAAGCCACACTTTTGATCCATCATAATTTGATATCCTAGTAGATCTCTTATCTTTTAACATTTACGCAGATCATGGAGACTAAGATTTTAGTTATTCATGCTATCGGTAATAGACAGATGACATTTAGAGGAAGTGTCCAGCCAGAATGATGGAGCCATATCCTCTTACCATCAGATGATCTCGTCAGGAGAGCCATTGAGATGATTTTTAATGAAGATAAGTATGATTTTGAATTTTCTCTGCAAATAAATGGAGAAATTGTAGGTACATTTATATCATGCTTATTTTTTGCCAGGGTCCATAAAAATGATATAGTATCCCTAAGTTAAAAAGTCTTCTCTGAGGAAATACTGCTGGATTTGGAACATGTTGTATATAGTGTGGATAAGAATCTAGAAATTCCTCTCCCAGAGGTATATATGAGGGCAGTGGTTGGTAGCCTAATAGAGGACAACAATATCCTGCAGTGACCAATCATGTTGCTCCTAAATAAAGAAGTTTTTGATGAAAAATGGGGTACAATGGAACAAAATATCCACTTTTTACTGAAATGGTTGAGGATCATTCCATCATCTAACACAGTATGACTCTCTAAATATCTCCAAGAAGAAGGATATGAGGTTCCTTCTTCCATGGATAATTTAAAGCTCGACAATATCCAAGTTATTGCACCAATAATCGCCAAAAAAAGATGGCAGAAAGTGATCAAGAGCGAGGCAAAGGAAAAAGAGAAGGTACCCGAATAATGAAGACGAAGGAGATAATGATGATTTAGATGAGCTGATTATTATCAAACACAAATTAAAAAAAGGAATTTAGTTAAGTATGGTAAATTATTTATATTATATGGAAATGTAGGCCAATAAAAAACCTTTGGGTAATAGTATCAGTAGCTTTGATTTTACTCCCATACATTATAGACCTAAAGTAGTTTTGAAAAATGATCCTTTTTGCTTATAGAGGGTATAGTTGTTGACTTGAATGCATGTTGAATATATAATTATCTTATAATAATTGAAGAATATATAGCTTTTATTATAATAAGTAGTTTTGAATGGAGGTAGTTATCATTTTCAAAAAATTAGGAACTAGATATTAAGATTCACAGATAATAACTAGATATTGTCTTATGAGTAATATCTTTTTAAAATATTTTTTTATTACTTTATAATTAAATATATAGTCACCATTTTTCACACTCGTGGATTTCTACCCAAACCAAAGAACACTATTATAATACATGTAGGGATGTTATTTATGAATAGGATTAGTAGTACCTTGCCATATATTATGAATAATACACTACCCCAAGAACAAAGTGTGAATGGTTATAATGGCCCTAATACTATTTTTTTACAACAAAGTATTAACAATGGACCCTTCTATCTTGGTTCCTCCTCCTTCCTCCAACAAGAAAGCCCAGTAATCAGAAATATTTTTGGAACCATTATAAGATTAGAATGATAGCCAACTCTGGGATACAAAATCTTAGTATTAGAATTATTGAGTATCAATTTGGTCCTTGGATTGATATGTATCTTCTTAGTTTGAACAACATAGGATTTAGTTATGATTAAACTAGAATGCTTTAGATCCTAACCAACAAAGACTAAGTTAATCAGCATACGTTTATTACCTTTTAAGGTTAATCAAATGATTGATCAGTTACCAACGATTTCCCTTTTCTTAGAGATCCAAACCATTATTGAAGGCTATAAGTAACCATATTTCCCATCTTTTACTCCCTAAATCCTTGATAATTCACCACCTCTTAGAAGTTTCAACTACCATTAAAATTATGAGCTTCAAGGTCCAGATTGCCTTTGATGGGGAAATCACCATTAATCAACTAAAGGCTATAATGTTGACTACCCACAATTTGGTCCTCTGAGGAGTTTTTAAAATCTTGGGAAAATAATTTATTACAATTAAGAAACGCTTCTATAATTAGATCTAATTAGGTCCTAAAGAGTCTAATCGGATATAATCAGCTCCTAAAGAGTCTAATTAGATATAATTATGTCCTAAAGGGTCTAATTAGATCTAATTATATGTCCTAATGGGTCTAATAGGATCTAATTAGGTCCTAAAGGGTATAATTGGCTCTAATTGTGTCTAATTATCTCCTAAAGGGTCTAATTGGATCTAATTAGGTCTTAGGTCTAATTGGGTCTAATTAGGTCTTAGGTCTAATTGGATCTAATTCTAGGTCTTAGGTGTAATTGGATATAACTAGGTCTTAGGTCTAATTGGGTCTAATTAGGGTCTAATTGGAACTAATTAGGTCTTGGGTCTAATTGGGTCTAACTTCGGTCTAATTGGATATAATTAGCTCTTACGTCTAATTGTATCTAATTAGGTCTTAGGTCTAATTGGGGATAATTAGGTCCTAATTGGATCTAATTAGGTCTTAGGTCTAATTGGGTCTAATTAGGTCTTAGGGATAATTAGGTCTTAGATCTCTAATTAGGTCTTAGTGTTAATTAGGTTATAATTACCTATCTAATTATGACCTAATCTAGGTCTAATTAGGTAGGGCTCCTAGGGTTTAGGGTCTTAGGTCTAATTATGTCATAATAGGTCTAATAAGGTCTTCTTTATCAAATTAGGTCTAATTAGGTATTGCAATATCATGCTTACATGTTTCATTTTAAGACAATCATAACCACCAACTTAAAATATCCAAAGAGAGAGAGAGAGAGAGAGAGAGAGAGAGATAAAGAGATATATATAGACATACCTTTTTTCTTATGATAATATCTTTCCTGAGCTTCTTCACATAGTCTTTCTTTAGTCTCTTCTGAATAATGTCGTGTACTCTTATTTAGCCTTCTCTCTTTATTTCCCATCACGAGTTGCACAATTATTCTACTAAAATTTGACAAAATTTGAGAAAAATCAATTTCAAAAGTCTTCCTTTTCCAAAATGAGAATTATTTTGCAACTTTTGAATTAATAAGATGATGAAAACATATATTTATTTATATGTAATCATTCTGAACCCGAAATGGCACCAAATAGGCTGACATAGGTTTCTATCGAAAGTCATCACTAACTTTCTATCGAAACTCCTGACTTTCTATCGAAAATACTTGGGTAAATGACCAGGAGCTGTAAAATCATGATATTAATTTTGATAGAAAGTAGCTTCGAACGAAACTATCAAAACTCATTTTTATCTAAAGTAGTTTCTATTGAAACCCTCTGATTAGAAGCCATTTGCAGAGGCTAATAGAAATCTTCAGTTTTCATGGCTTCAGGGCTGAAGTGCCCCCCTCAAATGGAAGAATAGGGATATGTCATTTTGCATTGCACAAGTACTCTAAATGAACTTTCTAATGAATATATATTTGACAATTTTTGAATTAATTAGGTTTATGTTTTTTGACGTGCATAGAATGTAGGTTTTTTATCGAATATAAACCTCCAAGTTTGACATTCAATGAAAAATAGTAGAAAAGATAATTTTTTTTTGAAATTTAATAGTGCCCTTCGGCTTTGAGTCTACTTTCTATCAAAAAAAATTTAAATTTTGACAAATACACAACAAGTTATAAGCTATGCAGTCAAGGTATGTTAAAATTACGGTTTACTCTACTTCAAACATTCATAAAATATGAAATAATCATGATAATGTCATCAAACCAATTTCATGCCCTCCGTATAAATGTTAAAAAACCAAATTTGAAAGAAGCGCATTGATATCTATTTTATAAAAAAAGTTATGCTTTATGAAGTCAATGTAACTTTTTGAAAATGATGTTTTCAACAACATAGTAGTTTTAATGGGAAAAAACCATTAAAATCAATTCATATATATATATATATATATATATATATATATGTATGTATCTATATATATATATGTATATATATGTATCTATATATACATAT